>MEHQ01002808.1:144844-158567 GCA_008828725.1 Saccharina japonica
TTTTGCTAACTCACGCTCTCGCGCTTTCCGCTATAGTCAAGATATTGCGAGAAAAAGCCCCTACGAGCATGCACTCGGGGGGGCTCGAACTCACTATTTCGACTCTAACAAGCTTCGTGGTTACCTGCTAGCCCACCGGGTCGACCGGCTTTGCATTAAAAAAATGCCAAGTCGGTTGGTTGGCTTACTTCGCCGTCCGACTAAGACTAAGTCAGTACTCCACGAACTACAAGCCAGATAGTTTGGCTCACTTCCCCGCCCAACTATGTAAGACTCAGTCAGCGTCCAACTAAGTCTAAGTCAGTTGGTTGGCTTAGTTCGCCGTCCGACTAAGACTAAGCCAGTACTCCAGGAACTGTAAGTCAGATAGTTGGCTCACTTCCCCGCCCAATTACGAAATACTAAGTTCGCGTCCAACTAAGTCTAAGTCAGTTGGTTGGCTTAGTTCGCCGTCCGACTAAGACTAAGTCAGTACTCCAGGAACTGTAAGTCAGATAGTTGGCTCACTTCCCCGCCCAATTATGAAAGACTAAGTCAGCGTCCAACTAAGTCTTAAGTCAGTTGGTTGGCTTACTTCGCCGCCCAACTAAGATTAAGTCAGCGTCCAACAAGGTCTACGTCGGTTAGTTGGCTTACTTCGCCGTCCAAATTCTAACTGCTGTAGCTGTCTAGTCCAACCGAGCCATGCCTTGCTGACAGACCTATGACAGCCAAAATCCCTGGTATAATTTTTTTGTGGGTAGCACAATTCGATGCGAGTCGACGAGGGGAGAAAATGCTAAACTCTTCTCGCGAGAATAAATGCAAGGCGCATACCCTGGTTGGGGAAGGAGGGGGTGGGGGGGGGGAAGAGCCTGCTATGTATGTGACCCCGGATCTGAGGTACGACTAGTAAAATAGGGCGGGAGCAGGATAAAAGAAGAGCGAAGAAAATAGATGAGATGCAATAGATGAGATTATTAAAAAAACGGAAACAAACACGGGGGGGGGGGTCGTTGCTTGTTGCTTCCCAGCGCGGTCACGGGACAGACCGTTTTTTTTCTTCGAGAATCCTCCTTTTTTCCCCCCTGTGGCCCATGACAGTGATATTCCGTTTTTTTGTTAATCGCGCAGAAGGTTGGTTCTTCCTTCAGTCACTTCCGCGTTCCCACGGCTTGTCGATGTTCGTCGGGGTTTTTGTTCAACTCTCCACTTCTCAAAAACGATTATTTTTGTTTTTTTGTGTTTTTTGTTGCTCCCTGCGCATGCCGTCGTTACTCGTATATTGATGTCGGATATCGAACGAGAATCGAGGCCGATGCGATAACGATAAACGAAACACAAAAATCAATGCGACGATCTCGATATATATGCGATACCAGGTACTCGTATATGGAAGCTTTCGTTCAATACCTGCGTAAAAAGCACGTGTGTGTGTGTTCTTCCCGTTATTTCTACCACGTTGACATCCGCAGCACACCCAGTCAGCAGTGTCCGTGCCGATTCTTCCTCCTCGAGAGGTACAAAGTTATGTGGACACTAAAATTACCGGATGGAGGGCAACACACGTTCGACACGACACATCGAAAGTTTGATATCTCGATTACGATATCCAACACTGTAGTAGTTCCCGCTGCTATAACGGGGGGCCATAGTAAATAGAACAACATATTGTTACTAATAATAGGTAAATATAAGGTTTTTGTGTATACCATAGGTCCTGTTCACTATGGCCCCCTCCCGTAATAGTCGAATTTGGTCGATTGTTTTAGACTCTCCACTCCTAAAATCGCTTTTTTTTGTTTACTCCCTGCGCATAGCGTCGTACTCTTTTTTTTTTTTATGAATTAGGGCGTGTCTTAACTCCACCCCGCGAGCATTGGAACGGAAGGAACGGGATGTTATTTGTGTGGTTATCCGCTGTGCTGATTGGCGATTAATTATTTTCAAGCTGAATAGATTCCAAGCGTTCCCACCCTGGTAAAGAGGAAGTGTAATCTGTCAAAACAGCAACCCTTGTTCAGCAGGACTGAGCGTCCCACTTGGAACGAGATTTACGGCAGTTGATTGGTGCTGAAAGTGTTGCGACTGGTTGGGACATTTGCTGGGAGGCCCACGAGGGTATATGGGGCAAAATGAGATGCCATGGGAGCACGCGATGGAGCACATGTAGACGCCACATGTCTTTCCTTCGGTAGGAGCCACGCGATACGGACATGGCCTGAACAGGAGGTTCACGAAGGGACAAGTTGGGTTGCGAACGAGACTGTGGCGATATATTTCTAGCAAAAATGCTGGACCGATGTTCACTGAAGCAGCAGGAGCCCTTGTCCGGCCGCGACGGCGATATCATAACTTCTAGAGTTGTCCCGAGGGTGCCACTTGGAAGGCTAGCACTGCTTGGCCTGAGGCATGTCAGGCGGTCTATTTTTGCGTGTGAAGCTATCCTCTGTGCCAGGAGCACTCGCTGCCTCCGTGACGGTACCCCTGTCCTAGAGTCCAGTCCAGCTGCATAAATCTCATGGGTTACTTTCTGTTGCGGCCTGTTCAAGGTCGGTTGCCCAGAATTTCGATCGGACACAAACCGCCCAAAACAGTATGGAATGGAACGAACGAACTCGAATAACCTAGTTTCGTTCCAGTCAGTCAAATCGGTCGAATGAGGTTAATACACGCCCTACACCTGTCACGATAGTTTGCTCTGATGCCCACCTAACCATAGGGAAATAGAGTTGGGTGTTGATGCCCACTTCTTCTTTTTTCGTTTTTTCAAGTTGTTTTCTACGTTCCTTTCGGTGAGTTATGACCTCCCTCTCTCTTATTATCGTACCTCGTAGAGCTGATGACACGAGTCCCCCGTGGTCGTACGTAGCTGTGTAGTCCGCTGTCTGGTATGCACTGGCCCGGCCGCCGTGGTACAGTAGTACGCGACAGCAGTTAATAATCTCCTGTTTGGGCCACGTAAGGCTCGTGGCTTACTGTGATGTCGGCGTTGAGCATAGGCTATTGCAGACTGTTGTGTAGGATTTAGAGTGGCGTTCCTCGCTGCGTACAAATGCGTATATACGTACAAGGCCCCCCTTCGGGATTGTGGTTGACTTGGAAACCCGGGGAGGGGGTGTCTTAAACTGAAAAGGGGGAACACGGCAGCAGGCGTTCGTTCCTCTCGTGTATACCAGCTTATCATATATACTCGTACGCAGCCACCGGCGGGGTCAAAGAACGAAGAACATACTACGTAAAACATCAGATTATCTTGAACGCTGGAGAAAAAAGAAGTACGAAGCCACCGGGACAAAGAACGAAGAACAAAAAAAAAAACATTAGATTGTCTTGAAAAGCTGACGAAAAAAGAAGTCCGAAACCATCGAGCGAGTAAAATCGACCAACCCAAGCGAGTTTATAGTTAGTTCGATACAGCTCTAAGACCATCTATTATGGGAAGAAATTCGAGCCGTGATTTCTTTAGTTTTCAGCGATCTCCGAAGCCCAAACATCAGAACCATCTATTAGGGCCATCTATTAGGGGCCAGGAAAACCATCGGGTTTTTTTTTGTCTCAGTTCCTGGAGGGAACAAAAATCTGCAAAACCTCCAGGAACTGAGGCCAGTTCCTAGCGGTTTGTCGTGCCTCCAGGAACTGAGATATTTTTTTTATCTTGGCTGCCCATCCCTACTCTGCGCTGCCCACCTCCCAGCGTCACCCACACCATCACGCCTACAGCGAGTTGTATCTTCGACGTACGGCGCTCGTGTGTCGTCTCTCTCACATAGAAGCGATAGTAGGGACAGGGTCGGCACCCACAATATCACACCTATATTCACACCTACGGCGATGTGTACCTACGGGCTACTATGCCGCTTGTGTAAGCATCTAGATATTGCTCCCTCGCATGGAAGCGATAGCAGCAGCAGCAACGGCAGCAGCGATGGCGATTCGGCGTCGTAGCAGCAGCAGCAGCAGCAGCAGCAGCAGCAGCAGCAGCAGCAGCAGTAGCAGCAGTGTCGGCGGCAGCGGCCACAATGCCGATTTGACGTTGCCGGCGAAAACCCACCCGTGCTTGGATGCCGAAACCACGCTCGCGGTGGCGCGGCGGCCGTTGACTTTGAGTCGTTTGACGCGAACAAGACAAACCAATACTCTACAGAACCAGTTGAAAAAAATCAGAAGCCATAATACTCGTAGACGGTTCTTATTTCTCATGCACATATTTCTGGAGCCTCAAACCCGGAAGAAAATAATCGCTAGAAAAATCATGGCTCAAAAAATTCCCATAATAATAGTTGGTCTTAAGTTCTTAAATTTATTAAAAAAAATCTCAAAAGCCTGAGAATCTGAAAAGTAGCACCTTGCAGATCTTTTAACACAGATCGCGTTCTGCTGTATACACATATATACCCGGTGTGTGTTCTCTTGGCGTTACAGCCTTCGAGGGCTGTATACCTGCTTTGGGGACAAATCATTTGGAATTGTTACAAAAGGCCCACAGTATATAGGGGGCCAAATATTGTTAACTAAAGTAGGGAATATACGAAGTATATATACTTCAGTATGTGTATGGGTTTTTTTGTGTGTATACCACAGGTCCTATATACTATGGTCCCTCGTACTAGAATCAGTGCGGTGCTAAAAGCGTTCAACCATTATCGCACAGCATCGGACAGATCACCTGTCCCCACTTGATTGATGACCTAGATCTTTCATGGCAGGTAGATCCCTGATTCGTTTGACGTTATGTATATACGAATATTAGCTGTTGTTGCCGGCTGGAAGCCGTATGCATAATCAACACGATTTACAATAGTACTGGACACCTGCTACGAACAGGCTGATGAGAACTCCAGGCTGAGATTTAGAGGACAAAAATAAATTCGAGAGTCGTTATCTTGAAGCTAGTTTAGAAAGCACCCTCTCTCAGATAAGAAATCCAGCCTGGACCTGTACTGATCTTGTGCAGATCGTGCACGACATATCAATAGGGCAGGTTAGTTAGCATCCGGATGGTCTACTGTAGATCGTAATGTGCCCGGTGCGTGCATTGTTTATTATGTAGTAGTGGCGCGTTTACGTCGCCGGTATGCGCCAGCCAACAGTACCGTCACTACAGCGGCAACCGGCACTAAATACTCCGCACATTACCACACTGGTGAATCCCTTATGTGCCTAGTGTATCGGCAGGCACTATAGCGGGCAACCGGCACTATAGAGGGACCACTACTGTATGAATAGGCCACCAACGACATCAGCGCACCCATCGTCCGACCTGATTCTTCATCCTACCCATACAGACAGACTGCAGGTATTATACAAGGACTGTGGTAACGTGCGGTCAAAGGCCCGTACTGCTGTTGCGAAACAGAGAAGAGCTAAGCAACGACAACTGATTCGATATATATATACCAGGTACTGTAGTAAGCGAATGCAGTGTCTGCTAGAGGTCTTGACAAAAGTACGCACACCTTATGTATATACGTACACAGCAGCCAGCTGTACGTCCGATTTCCGATTTCCTGGTTCCTTTTGGTCGTGCGTATTCGCGGGTTTAGTTGTACAGCAGTACCCCCTCCAGAATCCTAGAATCGATGCAACAGGCAAGATCGATACGGCGACGGAGATCAATTTTGTTTCCCGAAGTTATTACTGATTCGTTTTCATTCGTCAGAAATCAGAAGAGAGTGCAGCCGCATGGGTATATATACTCACAGCTTTCCAAGCTGCGTGGTGCGTGATAGAGATGTGGTACACGCTTTGTGGCTGCAGAGACTGCTGCTGTCAAGTGAGAAAATCAAAAGTATGGCAAATTAATCGAGGTATAGTACCGTGAGCAAATCAACTGCCTGCTGGAAGTCTTGACAAAGTACGTAATCTACACAGACGACCTTACGTCCGATTTCCTATTTTTCCTATTTTCGTCTGTATTCATTCGCGGATTTAATAGTTAACCCCCCCCATAATCCCAGAATCGATGCAACAGGCGAGATTGATACATACTGGTATTCCAGGTACACAGTATATACGAAGTATACTTCGTAGAACAACAACAGCAGTTTTGTTTTCGAATATTAGCATTCGATGTTTATAATGCGTCAGAAGTCGGAAGCGAGCGCCGCCAGATTGGTACTCCCAGCTTTGCAAGCTTCGTGGTACATGGGGCTCATGCTACTCGTAAAGAGGTATTACACTAGATACATACATTCGTATGTACCTGGTACAAGTTATATGTGTCATACATGGACAGACTCCTGTGGCGAAACAAAGAAAACCAAGATCGTCGCAAACGAATCGAGGTACAATATTTTATGTGCGTTAAGCAATTGAACCACCTGCTGGAAGTCTTGACGAAATAATACGTATTACAGGTGACCATAGTAAACACTAGTATATAGGACCAAATATTGTTCGCAAAAATAGTAAAATATATAGGTTTTTGTGTGTATCATAGGTCCTATTTACTATGGTCTCCCGTAGTACTATTCGTACTCCATTACCCAACACACAACGGCGTACACAATTACGCAATACACAGCAGCCGGCTTTACGTCCGATTTCCGATTTCCGACTTGCTTTTGGTCGTGCGTATTCACGTATTGAAACAATACCCGCCAGAATCCCAAAATCGATGCAACAGGCGAGATTGATTTACAAATATTACAAGGTTCCCCTTCGAGATGTTGGTTTGAAATCCCGGGGGGTGTCGCGAGCTGAAAAGGAGGAGCACAGAAAACAGGCGTTATCCCTGTGTACATGAGCCTATGTGAGGTTCGCTGTTGTTGTAGTTCTGCTACTGTTGGGCTGTATTCTGAGCGGATGTTTTCGAAACTCAACCGCAGTTTTGTTTTCGAATATATAATGTTCGATATTTAACGCGTCAGAAGTCAGAAGCGAGCGCGGCCAAATTGGTCTATAATGTATGTAGAGCCGTGGTCCCTGTATAGTGCCGGTATGCGCCAGCCAAGAATACCGGTACTGCTGTAGCGGCAACCGGCACTATATACTCCGCACATTGCCGAACCTGGTTAACCGCATCTGTCCCAAGCGATTTCACAGGAACTATTACCGGTATAGCGGGCAGCCGGCACCGCTCAACCGGCACTATAGAGGGACCACTACTGCTGTACACCCGTTTTTGCAAGCTGCGTGGTAGTCATACGTGGGACTCATGCTACGTACTCGTACGAAAAGAGACATTATACTATTAATAAATATAATTTGTGGTGCCTTGGACTCTTGCTGTGAAACAGAAAAAAAGCCAAAGCATCGTAACTGAATCGAACCTGGTGGGTATTATATATTAGGCAAATGAACGGTCTTTGGGTGGAACTCTTGACTAAAGACGTTCACGACACAGCAGCAGCCAGCTCTACGTCTGATTTCCGATTTCCTATTTCCGTGCGTATTCACGTATTGAAACAATACCCGCCAGAATCCCAAAATCGATGCAACAGGCGAGATTGATTTACAAATATTACAAGGTTCCCCTTCGAGATGTTGGTTTGAAATCCCGGGGGGTGTCGCGAGCTGAAAAGGAGGAGCACAGAAAACAGGCGTTATCCCTGTGTACATGAGCCTATGTGAGGTTCGCTGTTGTTGTAGTTCTGCTACTGTTGGGCTGTATTCTGAGCGGATGTTTTCGAAACTCAACCGCAGTTTTGTTTTCGAATATATAATGTTCGATATTTAACGCGTCAGAAGTCAGAAGCGAGCGCGGCCAAATTGGTCTATAATGTATGTAGAGCCGTGGTCCCTGTATAGTGCCGGTATGCGCCAGCCAAGAATACCGGTACTGCTGTAGCGGCAACCGGCACTATATACTCCGCACATTGCCGAACCTGGTTAACCGCATCTGTCCCAAGCGATTTCACAGGAACTATTACCGGTATAGCGGGCAGCCGGCACCGCTCAACCGGCACTATAGAGGGACCACTACTGCTGTACACCCGTTTTTGCAAGCTGCGTGGTAGTCATACGTGGGACTCATGCTACGTACTCGTACGAAAAGAGACATTATACTATTAATATATATAATTTGTGGTGCCTTGGACTCTTGCTGTGAAACAGAAAAAAAGCCAAAGCATCGTAACTGAATCGAACCTGGTGGGTATTATATATTAGGCAAATGAACGGTCTTTGGGTGGAACTCTTGACTAAAGACGTTCACGACACAGCAGCAGCCAGCTCTACGTCTGATTTCCGATTTCCTATTTCCGTGCGTATTCACGTATGATACTTGATGCATGCTGCTGGTGCGCACTGAATCTTACTCCACAAGATCCCAGAAATGCCAGAATCGATGCAACAATTTTTTTTTTTTTTTTATTTTGGTGATAAGAGATCGAGGATTCCGTCGAATCTCGACATTTCTTTTTAGCAAGCTGCGTGTGGTTGCGTCGACGTGTCGGCGCTTCCGCTTGCTGTACCTCCGCTCCTCGCCCTGCCCCCGCCCCACCCTGCCCCAGTCCCGCCCCAGCCTTTTACCCGACCCCTTGGGTATATTTTCGTGTGTTATTTTATTTTCTGCGTGCGTACGTACGTGCGTACGTACGTACTAGGGCAGGTATTGAGGTTGATCTTTTGACCCACAAAGGCTTCTCGCTGGCGGAGCTGCTTTCAACCATTGTGATTCCAACCATTGCCCGACTTCAACCATTGAAACTTCAACTACGTACGACCGGAATTGAGGGTCTCTACTCAACAACGTTGAATCCGATGTGAATTTTTTGCTACTCTATATTTTTTTTTATGTACCAGGGGTATTTCGGGGGGGGGGAAACAAACGGTATGCCACTTGATGTTTTGAGCCCGACCCCAAGATAGCGGCGGGTTTTTTTTTTTTTTTTTAGGTGGGGGGGGGGGTATTATTCATTAGCCGCATGCCATGCATGGCGGTATTCGCATGATCATTGACCCTCGCACACCTTACGAGGTCGGGAAGGAGCACGACGGGCTTTTCACCGATCCGGCAGACATTTTGCTTGCACCAAGCATGAGGCGAAACGTGAGGTGTTTTGGCGAGTCGCAGGAAGGGCGGGCTGCATCCTACTGAGAACCGCTTGTGAGGCGGACTTTCTTGCATATCTGGAGGACAGCCCTGAATACGTTTGTTTGTTTTCTGGTGTGGCCGCTTCCAGAGGCGGCAATGGGTGTACTATGTGATTGACTCGTGGGTGCCTTACCAAAGGCAAAACACTTAACATGATACGATCATTTTCCCCTTGTGCGGAGTTAAGGGCCTCCACCCCGCACAAGTGAACTACGACGTAACTCGACCGCCAGCCGTGGTGACCGCCAAAAAAACAAACAAAAAACTAACTCGGTACCCTGGTCGCCTATCAATAGCTCGCACAGTGACTGGCGTGTTTTACAGCGTCGTCGCCAACCGGCGCCAACCCGACCTATAGAAGGGGATACCCCCAATTGCAACACCACCTTGCAAATGCCCGCGTGCAACGCCTTTTTTTTCAGTCTCTTTTGTCTTGCACGTCGGCCCAGACTCAACCCGACCCCATCCCTAACCCCAACCCTAACTAGCTCAGCCCGTTGGGGGGCTTGAGGTCGGCAGGGGTGGTCACGTGTTTCGGAGGCGTTTTTCCTGTGAGGCATGGTACGGTAGAGATGCACCTCATTCTTTTTAGGGGGCTTCTCGCCTGATTATAGTAGGGAAGCTCAATACTCGCCCAGAAACCGACTTCGTGAAATCTGGAAAAAAACGCAACTCGATATGAACAACAATGACGCATGCTACGGTAGAGGTTCACCGTGTTTTTTCTGAGCGCGGTCACTTGAGGGGCTCAGTACCTATAGCCCCAAAACTGATGTTATAATAGGAAACCAAATGCGCCTAAGTATAAAGTGAACAATCCCGCGGCCTAAGTATAAAGTGAACAATCCCACGGCCTAAGTATAAAGTGAACAATCCCACGGCCTAAGTATAAAGTGAACAATCCCACGGCCTAAGTATAAAGTGAACAATCCCACGGCCTAAGTATAAAGTGAACAATCCCACGGCCTAAGTATAAAGTGAACAATCCCACGGCCTAAGTATAAAGTGAACAATCCCACGGCCTAAGTATAAAGTGAACAATCCCACGGCCTAAGTATAAAGTGAACAATCCCACGGCCTAAGTATAAAGTGAACAATCCCACGGCCTAAGCATAAAGTGAAGAATTTGGCAAGACAAGAACGAAAGGCCGACGATTTGGGCTAAGGAGCCCCGTCATAGAAAAACGTTTTCAGCCAAAAAAAGGTATACCATATACCTCTATCGCGGCACGCGTCCAATCTCACAATGCCCCCTGCTGTCATACAGCGGGTACTACTGCCGAACAAGAATTACTTTCTTTCCGACGACATTGGGCTACGGTAAGGAGCAGCCCCTGTACCATTCAGAACATAGTTTGACAAAAAAAACTGCTGCCCCTATTCCATCGTAGCGCGGGTCCTCTACCAATCAGACAGTGGTGTTGCACGGATTTGTTTGCAAGGTGGTGTTGCAATTAGGGGCTTTGTCTATGATATACATATAGTGGCAAGGTGGCAGTATGGAAGCCTGATTTTTTCTCGGGCACTGCCGGTCTGTTCCGTGTACAGGGCTGTCAGTTGGCTTACTATTTGGCAGGCGACTAAAGTTTTCGTCAGGTAGGTTAAAAATAAAAGTTGCATTGCGTGCGGTAATTTTTGCGGCGACGCTCTGTGTATCTGACTGACATGTGTTGTTATTGATGAATACTATATATGTACGTCAGTTTGTTGGCTTACTTCGCCCACCCAACCAGTGTACGTCTAAGTCAGTTGGTTGACTTACTTCGCCACCCAACTGCAGTAAGTCTAAGTTAAGCTGGTTGGCATACTTCGCCACCCTACTAAGTCTAGGTCAGCTAGTCGCCACCCAACTTAGTCTAAACCAGTTAACTAGCTTACTTCGCCGCCCAACGAATACTAAGTCAGGTAGTGGGATTACTTCGGCACTAAACTAAGTGTACGTCACTTGGTTGGCTGAGTTCACCACCCAGCTAAGTCTACGTCAGTTGGTTGGTTAGCTATTAATAGCTGGCTTACTTAGCCGACCAACGAAATCTAAGTCAGTTGGTTGGCTTACTTCGCCACTCAACTTCTGTAAGTCTAAGTCAGTTGGCTAGCTTACTTCGCCACCCAATTACAGTAAATCTAAATATGTTACCTGGCTTACTTTGCCGCTCAACTAATACTAATACTGTAAGTCAGTTAGTTGGCTTCCTTCGCCGCCCCAACTAAGTGTAAGTCACTTGGTTGGCTTACTTCGCCACTCAACTACTCTAAGTCTAAGTCAGTCAGCTAGCTTACTTCGCCGCCCGACTAAGTGTAAGTAATTTTAGTTGGCTTACTTCGCCACCCACGGCTAAGTCTACGTACGTCAGTGAGCTGGCTTACTTCGCCGCCCAACTATTACTTCTGTAAGTCAGTTAGTTGGCTTCCTTCGCCGCCCAACTAAGTGTAAGTCACTTAGTTGGCTTACTTCGCCGCCCAACTAAGCCTAAATCAGTTCGCTGGCTTACTTCGCCACCCAACTACTGCTGTACGTAAATCTTAAGGCATTTAGTTGGCTTGCTTCGCCACCCAACTACTGCTGTACGTAACTCTTAAAGTCAGTTAGTTGGCTTGCTTCGCCACCCAACTAAAAACTATTATTTGCCGTGCCGAAGTCTAGCCAATTCACAGCGCTGCCGTTTTTTGTTCGGTGTTTCTATCGTTTTGGTGGAGAGAGGTACATGCATATAGCATTCGTGCTCTATTTTTATTTTTAGTAAAAAAATGCTTAACCCATTCAGAACTGAAAAACAAGTCATACACTTATTCCAAGTAGTTTGTCCCCAAATACGTGGGACCAGTTCTTAAGGGGTTAACGTCACATCAGCTCCCCAACCAACCGGCTTGAAGTTTATTTTTCTGCCGATTGCCCACAAGGAAAGCACCACCAGGTCCCCGATGGAGCAAGCAAAATTATCCCCGGAATTCATCAAGGGTCGACAGACAGCAGTACGTACATATTATAGTGTTGGGGGTCATTTTATCGGAAGTTTCGATAAATCGGAGATCGTATCGGTTATCGGATCGAAAATAATGTGTCCCGATATCCGATACTTACGCAAACTGACTTGATTTTTTTTTTTCAGCCGATTGCCCGCAGTGAAAAACAGCACCGAGTCCCTAGTATCTATATGGCGACCGAAGTATCACACTCAGCTTGCAAAGGTGAGTCTCGACGAAATCCTCGATCTCACAGCTGTGTGTTTGAATAAAAATATCTCGCGAGCGAAAAACTCCCCACAAATTAATCCAGGGTCGACTGGGTCCAGGATCGACAGAATCCAGGGTCGATAGGGTGTTGTAAGGACGCCGTGTCGAAGCTCTTGTCTATATTCTGTGTGCCGGTACGCACAAAAACCTATACCACAGGTATAATATATATTTCCCCATTTTGCTGACAACATTTGGTCCTGTTTACTAGTGTTTACTATGGTCCTCCTCCGTAATAGTGTTTGGCCATATTGTTCGGGATATACTACTTCGTGTTATACATACTGTACCCACGAGCAGGCCACGAGATTGTCAGTCGGGCCAGTTTATTTTTTATTTTTTGTATCGAACTCAGTTTTTTGGGTTTTTCGATGTTATCCCCTTCAGGCCTTTTAGGAGTGCAGTCCCGTTGTGGGGACGTAACACTTGGAATTAGAGTCAGATTCAGGGTTTTATGTACAGCAAGTGCCGTAGCATAAGGGTCGCCGGATCACCCGGGGGTGATTAGATAGCACACCCGCTCGCACTCATGACTGTCTTACGCCATTCAGAACTGCAAGACTTATCCCACACTAATTCCAAGTAGTTTGTCCCCTAAAACATGGAATCGGTTCGTAAGGCGTGAAGCTGGCTTTTGTGGACAATGGGGAAGGTTCAAACGGCGGGCGATGTGTCTATGGAAGCATCTCGTCGACGGTATTTCCTCAAGAGTTTCCTCGAGAGTTTCCTCGAGATATTTCCTCGAGATATTTCCTCGAGATTTTTCCTCGATATCTTTGCTCGATATATTTCCTCGGTATCTTTCCTCGAGATCTGTCCTCGAGATCTTTGCTCGAGATCTTTGCTCGAGATCTTTCCTCGAAATCTTTCCAAACCCACCATTTTCGTTGCACCTGTACATAGACGCCACAAAATTATTTGTGCGTGCCCCCCTCACAGCGCCTATTTATAACCTATGGACTGCAGCACTTGAGTGCAGTCCACACTCTATTCTGAGTGATGTAGTGTTGCATACAGGGGTGAAACGGGGTGCCCAATAGACTTATCGTGCACCTCCATTTTGATTGGTCAACACGCCTCTACCCTGATCCCACCCGGACCAGAGACCCCATTTGCCACCCTGCTCCCACACACCACTTTGTCCCGAAATATAAGCACCGCTGTTTATTGAAAATCAATGTAGAAAAGGTGCATACCTGGTATATTTTAGGATAGAATGGTAGTATAGGTGCACAAGTATAAGGTTGAGGTTGGGGTTAGGGATAGCGGAATACCTTGTGGACTGCAGTTAACACCTGCAGTCCATGGACTGTAAATAGATGCTCTCTGCCCCGCCGTTGGTTTTCGAGAAACTCGGCTCGGAAATCCCCCCGGGGGGGGGGGGCGTTATCTTGGTTACAGTATACCGTAAGCTCCTCAAGGAGGGAGCCACAGAAGTAATCAGGACCCATCACATCCACAAAAACATAC
>MEHQ01003707.1:14166-40534 GCA_008828725.1 Saccharina japonica
GGGGGGGGGGGGGGGGCGGGAGGTAGGCAGGTGCCTGTGACCATGGCAGTAAAAATGACGACTACAAAAAATACCTATCCAGGGTGACTATAGTGGGGGACTACTGCAAGTAAACTCTACAGGGGTACCCGGGTACATCGTAATTATTTATTTTCTCCATTCCATCTAATGTTTCTGCCCTACGTTCTCCATCTCTCCCTTTTCGTAACTCTGGTCCAGGGTCACATCGCGGGCACTTCTAGCCCTCCCCCCTACTGCGTACGGTGTGCGCCTTCATCGCAAGAAAGGTAGTCAACCATTTTCTTCCCTTGTCGACTCGCGTCAAGTTGTGTACCAGGTATACACACGCTGCTATGAATACCTGGTAGGCGCTATCTGATATATTGAGTCAAGTTTTGCAGAAGAAAGGAGTCCCTTGGCGGGATTCGAACTCACGCAGTCGACCTTACGCAGTCACGAGTATGACCACAACAACCACGTTTGGTACCCGGGTACCCCAGACTATATAGGGTATATATACTCTGGGGTTACCCGGGTGCGTACCCGAGTATGACGGGAACAACCACTCTTGGTACACGGGCACCCCAGAGTATATGCCCATGTGCTCTGGGGGTACCCGGGTACATACCCGAGTATGAGCGAAACAACGACGCTTGGTACCCGCGTATCCCATAGTTTATAGGGTATATACTCTGGGGGTACCCGGGTACGAACCCCAGTATGAGTGACACAACCACGCTTGGTACCCGGGTACCCCAGATTATGTAGGGTATATACTCTGGGGATACCCCGGTATGTCCGCGTAAGAGTAACACAAACACGTTCGGTACCCGGGTACCCCAGATTATAGGGTGCACACTCTGGGAGTACCCGGGTACATACCCGAGTATGACTGAAACAACCACGCTTGGTACCCGGGTACCCCAGGGTATATAGGGTATGTGCTCCGGAGGTACCCGGGTACATACCCGAGTATGACCAACACAACAACGTTCGGTACTCGGGTACCCAATACTACATACAGCACTCTACTAAACGCACCCTACTGGTATCATACGTATGTACTGGTATGCTCACCTCGCGCTCCACCCCGTTGGCCATAAACTTAATCTTGTCGCCTCTCCTTATCTCGCCGTCCACCACACGGAAGTACACGATCACGCCCTAAACATACCATTCCAGGTATTTAGGACACCATATCATCATATCATCATACCCGTACGGCCGGTCGGTGCCGAGTCAAAAGGCGGAACACAGGAAGTGGGAAAAAGAGCGCGCGATGGGAATGTGGGGTATAGAGTGAGAGGGTGGGGGTGGGGGTGGGGTGTGGTGTGGTAAGGTGTGGTGTGGCGTAGCGTGGTGGAAGAGTGGGTTGGGCTGGGGTGGGTTGGGGTGGGGTGGGGTAAGGTGGAGTAGGGTAGGATGGGGAGGGGTGGCAAGGGGGCGCGGGGGAGCACACGCTCAGATTTCCGGAGTCGCGTGGCGTTCTCTCCGGAGGGGACAGGGGCTTTCGAAACGATCTCGCACTGGAGCGAGTCAAGCTGAAAGCATACTCGTATACAGCCGCAGGGAAATTCAATCCCTTCGCCCCTCTGATCACCGGCCGGTGCAATCGCCCCCCAACCCCCCCCTCCCTTCTACCTCCGCGCATACAATACACTCTTTCGCCCTCAAAACAAACGAAGAGGCGTGTTTCCGTTTCTTCCATACATCACGCGGCGTAGGAACGGGGCGAAAAATACTCGAGCCCGACAAGTGGGGGATGGGGCCTTGACTCGACATCGCCGTGGGGCGGGCTTCTCACGATGGTATACGTCTGCTCAACGAAAATAACACACCAAAGTAACACGGACATAGAAGCAAACACTATCACTAAGCGAGGCGAGGCGGGCGCCTGCGGCTGTCGAACAGGCGGCGGCGGCGGCGGCGGCGGCGGCAGAGGCGCACGCCGTGCCGGGTCCTCGCTTCAGCATCATTGTTACTGCTGGCCTTTTTTTTCCGTTGGCGGCCGTTGCCGTGGCAGTTACCGTCAATCGCTATCAGTACCGCCACCGTTACCGCTGACCTTTACCGTTGCCTGAAGCGACCGTCACCCGTTACCGCCAATGGTTAACCATTACTGCTGATCAATACCGTTTCCCGCCGTCGCCGCCGCCACCGGTACCGCTACCGGTTACCGTTACCGCTGACCTTTACCATTAGCGCTGATCTGATATTCACCGTTGCCTGCCGTTATGGTCACCGTCACCCCTAATTGTTACCGGTACCACTCACCGTTACCCCTGACCTTTACCGCTAACCACTTCCGTGACCTATACCGTTACCGCTGACCTTTACAGTAACCGTTGCCGTTACCGCCAGATCTGATATTTACCGTTGCCTGCCGTTGCGGTCACCGTTACCCCTAATTGTTACCGGTACCACTCACCGTTACCCCTGACCTTCACCACTTACCACTTCCGTGACCTCTACCGTCACCGCTGACCTTGACAGTTACCGTTATCTCTGCCACCACCGTTACCGCTACCGTTACCGCTACCGCCACCGTTACCGCTACCTGTTCGCCGTGCAAGGCTCACCTTGTACTCGTCGTAGACGGAGTCGTAGATCAGGGCTCGGAGAGGCCCGCCCGTCGGTCCAGGCGGTGCCGGGACGTTCTTCACCACAGCCTGCGACCCCCACCCCCCCCAAAACCAAACCAAACCAAAACCCCACCACAAGCAAAAAATAAAAGTAAAGGAACAAACGAACGAAAAAGAAACATACAGTAAAAGCAAGCAAGCGAGCACGGCGTTAGCTAAACGGTATGCGAAGTAGTTGGATCAAATGGGGCAGGAAACTAAACGAACATGCCGACCGACCTTCCTCTTGTGCGCTATTAAAATAGGAGCGTCTAAAAGTCGTCGCGCGTACGTACTGTCCGTACGTATAGCATTTCGACGACGAGGACAACCATGATAAAGAAGATGTGATGACCACCACGACAACATTGACCTCAACCTGTCTGTCATCATACAGCCATGTTTTTGGTTTTCGGGTTCTAAACACGAAAACGCAAAGACTACACTACACCATCCTCGCACGAGTACTGGGCACCGTGCGCAACACTCT
This sequence comes from Saccharina japonica, assembly GCA_008828725.1. Lineage (NCBI taxonomy): Eukaryota > Phaeophyceae > Laminariales > Laminariaceae > Saccharina > Saccharina japonica. The sequence continues at coordinate 17,278 of MEHQ01003707.1, forward strand.
AGGGCTCGCGGTGCAAAGGAGAGGGACATGCAGGCAGGCAGGCAGGCAGGCAGGTACATTCAGGTTCGGACGATGGTCGAGGTTCGCGTGCAGTACTACTGTGCGTACGCGCCTCGTGCCGAGAGCGCGTTTTTAAGCAGCAAGTACTCGTATATACACTACACATCATGTCTCATGTTCATTGGGTTTCCATTCAGAGGCTCTGGAGGGGAAGAGGGGAGGGGTAAGTGTACTACTCCACGCGAAGGGGAGAGAGTAAAAGAGAGGAGGGTGCTCGAGCGGGGCAGAGGAGTTGACTGCGCCAACAATGGCAACAAGCAAGGTTGATAATTCGAGACAGTTCGACCTAGTAGTCAATAAACCAGGAGTCAGCAAGGCCAACAGAAGCGACGAAACAAAAAAAACAAAAAAAAATCGCACACGAATCGAGGAGCGATTCGACCCACCCTCATCCAAAAAACGCCCCCCCCCCCCCCCCCCCCCCCCCCCCCCCTCACCACCCGCCGCCCCCATCCCCACCCGCCATACAAGTGTCTATCAAAACGGACCGAGGAAGCAAAGCACTCAGTGCTGAGGCTTCTCTCGTCCACTAAAACTGTTGCAGACCATTGCTACGGGGGACCATAGGTACACAAAAAACTGTATATTCCAGTATTTTTACTAAGCAAATTTGGCCCTGATGACTATCTTCCCCCGTAATGTGTGTTCTCACACCGCCACAACGTATATACGTTAGCCTGTAGGCACAAGACAGACTCTAATAATATATCCCCGGATGGGAGAACACCTCAGGAAAAAAAATGTGGAGCGTTTTGCCTCCGGCCTCAAACGCCGCTACTGGTGCACAGCCAGTGCGTACATTCAAAGCATGTAAGGTACACGCGAACGAGGCGGGAGCAAACGATTTGTCGGCGATCGATCAGTCAGTCCGTTCGTCGGTCGGTCGACGCCCGTGACCCCCCCCTCCCCTCCCGCCCCCACCTCAAGGATTTCCTTGATGCCCACTCCGGTCTTCGCCGAGGCATGGATGGCGTCCGTGCAGTCCAGCCCGATCGTCGCTTCCACCTGAGGCACGGGAAGAAGAAAAAAAAACGCACAACACGGCACGACACCACGCCACTCAGCACAACGCAATAATATATGATAGAGGTAGAGGTAGAGGTATACCTTTTTTTGGTATTATAGCACTTTTTGGCTGAAACGTTTTCTGAATGACGGAGGTCCTCCTTCTCAACCCAAAATCGATCGGCATCTGATTCTTATGTTGCAGAATGGTTCATTTTAAGCTTTTAGGCCAACGGGATTGTTCTTATTGTGTGGGACTTTTATTTTCCTCCAGAATCAGTAGTATTAGTATGGAGCCTCCTCAAGTGACGAGTTTTCAGAAATAAAAAAAAACAAATATGGTGCACCTCTACCGTAGCATGCATCTGACAAAACAAACACAACACAAACACAACACAACACAACACTGCAAATATCACAACAGAACAACACAACACAGCACAGCACAGCACAACACGACACCAGAAAGCAAAACACAACACCACACTAGAAAACAAAACGACTGCTGTCTGTCTGCCTGTCCTTGATTTGATATGCATGATAACCGATACGACAAAAATCGAATGCATCGAGCGAAGGAAACAAGGGTTGTTAGCCATTAACGCGACCTTGCGCTCATCTCCTGGGTACGTTTAAGTAAAGGCGACAAAAAAAAATGGTGGCGAAAACAACGCAGCAAGAAAAAAACATCATACTTGGTACAACACCCGAAACTGACGCACCACTCTCGCTCAGCTGTTGGCAAAAAATAAAACGGAAAATCGGCAATTTAGATGGAAAAAAAACAATTTGGTCAAACCAACTAAGTCCCCACCAATTAGGTCGACCAATCTACGTACGTAGTCCATCCACAACGTTGATCCACCACTTTTAGTCAATCTATTTGGTCAACAAAATTAGACAACCAATTTCGCCGACCCAACAGATAACCTACAGATGGCTTATCTGCAAAAACAAATGTAGAAGGAGGAAGCACAAAACTACCACTGAAAACCAAGGCGCAAGTCTGTCTGCACTACCCGCCTACCAACCGACGCAATACGACTGCACAGCGACAACCTAGCAGGATGCAGCTCACCCTCCATGCGACTCGCCCAATACCTCACGGCGCTTCGCGCCTGGTGCCAGCAATGTCTGCCTGGTTGGTGAAAACCCAACGTGCTCCGTCCCGGCATTGTAGGGATGCGAGGGTCTATGGTCATACGACTACGGCCGTGCACGACATGCGTACACCCCCCCCCCTCCCCCTCTTCTGCATTTCATCCTTCAACGCACAGCACTCACTTTCAAACGCTGTCTTACGGGTTATATTTCACCCCACTCAGTCCCTTGCCCTGGCTGCTTCTTGCAACCCTCACTTCTATCCACCATCACGCCGGACACCCACTGTGCATCTCTCCCATGGTTTCGTACGTACCATTTATATGCCCCCGGCGCCCATCGGCCCTCGCGCTTCTACACCTTGGGAGGCGTCCACTACAAGGAGGGCGCCCTCGCACGCCGCCAGCGAGCGGGACACCTGGTGCGTGGTGGCGAAACCGAGAGGCCAAGAGAACGAACGAGGCCGAGAGAGGGCGCGAGAGAGGGCGTGAGGGTGCGTGTGCGAGGGAGTGCGTGCGAGGGAGTGCGTGCGTGCGTGAGCGTGTACTGTCGGTCGATGGACCCAATGAGCGGTGACATCAGAGAACACGACGCTACTTGTTTCGCAGGCCGCTGGCGGTAGGGGCGAGAGAGCCGCCGTGGAGTACATTCATATATACCTGGTACATATATACCGTGACTTAGACAGTAGGGGGGGGGGGGGGTACTCATTCATGTGCACGGCCGTAGTCGTATGACCATAGACCCTCGCATCCCTACAATGCCGGGACGGAGCACGTTGGGTTTTCACCACCAGGCAGACATTTCTAGGAGGGGGGAGGGGGCTCACACCAGGTACCAGGTACTAGATACAGTAGGCATTTCTGGTTCCACTGACGGCATGGTAATTAATGCATTTCGCGCTGATAGGCGACCAGCGACCAGCGTTATCCCTCCTCCCACTACCTTACACGCTCACGCAAACCAAGCCAAGCCAAGCCAAAACAAGCTAAAACAAGCCAAAACAAGTCCAGTCATGCCGAGCCAAGCCAAGCCGACCCAGGTCAAGCCAAGCCAAGCAAACTCCAAAGGCAAGAGGCAAGCAAGGCAAAAGCCAAAGGCAAGCAAGGCAAGGCAAGGCAAGGCAAGGCAAGGCAAAACAAGCCCGGTCACGCCAAGCCAAGCCAAGCCGAGCCAAGCCAAAGCCAAGGCCGCACAGCAAAAAACTAAAACCCACCAACTCACCTCGTAGGAAAAGTCGACGTGCCCGGGGGTGTCGATGAGGTTGAGGACGTACGTAATGCCGTCGTCCGCGGGGTACTCTATCCTAGCCGCGTTGAGCTTGATCGTGATACCCCTCTCCCTCTCCAGGTCCATGCTGTCCAGCAGCTGCTTCTTCATATCTCGCTGAGACGTTTCCATGGATAACATCGCTCAGCGTTTGCGCTTTCCTCAATCGTCGAGAAAATCAGCCTTGGAACTCGTCCGAGGGGGTGTGATATGTTATCACCCCGGGTGGTACGGTGTGTATGGGGGGGGGGTGTACTCGATATTCATGCATGGCCGTAGTCGTATGACCATAGGCCCTTGCATCCCTACGATGCCGGGACGGAGCACGTTGGGTTTTCACCAACCAGGCAGGCATTGCTAGCACCACCAAGCGCGAAACGCCGTGAGGTGTTCGGCGAGTCACACGAAGGGTGAGCCCCGCATCCCAGTAAGAACCGCTTGTGAGGCGGACTTGCATATCGACGACAGCCTCCAATGCATCGATTTTCTTTCTGGTGTGGCTACTTCCAGAGGCAGCAATGGGTATTACTATGTATCCTACTATATACACACTGCGTGATACGATAACCCCCCTTGTGCGGAGCTGAGCTTCTCAGCCTCGCCCAAATGACTTGGGAGGGGGGCAAGGTGCATTTTCATTTTTTCCACAAATTCGCAACCTCGCCTTTTGTCTAGCACGAGCGCATACGCGTACAGTAGGGGTACTTTGCTGTTTGGCGTAGTTACCGTGCGTAACGGCCGTATTTCCGGTACACCGACCTCACCAAAATAAATGGTTAACCATCACAAGAGTTCATTACTTACATACTTGGTACCTCGGTACCACTTGAAGGCGTCTGTCACGCTCCTCATTCCCACCGTTCTTGTACTATTAACATTAATATTTTACCAGGTATATACATATTGATCGACGTTTTTTACTGCTGAAATACTGCTTGTACTTCTTGACACCTTCCCTCGGAATGTTTTGGAGCCTGTCTGCTTGTGACCACGGGTAATTGTGAAAACAGAAGCAACAACCGAAACAACCAAAACAACAGCAACAACGCAACAACAACAATAACAACAACAACTGCTGTTCGTGCACCGCCTTCCAATGGCCGTTCGCCCGCCAACCATTGTATTTACCAGGAGACGGAAATATATATAGCCGTTTCGCTGACGACCGTTGCTTGAGGCAACGCTCCCCCGCCCGAAGGTACAGTAGTACGTAGGGCTAAAGGTACCTATATACCAGGTATGCTGTACGGTATGCAAAGTTTGTTTACAAAGCGGTGCTCGCTGTGGCGGAGAGGGAAACGCTGTCAGTTCAACGGTCTCGCTTTCTCGTATGTACGACAGGGTCACGGAGTTAGGTTCGTTCAAAATAGGTCGTAGCTGATATATGAAAAAAAACAAAACAATCAAAGGCACTTGAAGCAATCGCAGGTACATACTTATATAACAATCAAAGGTATTTAATTCTCAAGCAATCAAAGATATTTAAAACAATCAAGGCAAACACAGTGGGATCTGAAGCAAACAGTCAACAACGAAAAAGTGACCCCTTCGTTCGCCAGATTGGGGTCGGTCTTTCTTTTTTACAACCGCAGCAATTTTATGATAACATAACGTATTGGTAGTATCAAAGTTGAAATTCAAGCACTTCGTCCCAAAAAGACGTGTGAAGTATGTAAGTAGCTGTTCATAACTTGTTTTCGGTCCTCGGACAGATGATCTACAGATCATACAGATCATCTATAGATCATCTACATCACCTACTGTAGTAGATCCTAACCTGCTGTTGTGGTATGTTATGCAGGATCTGTGCATCATATATCCAATCCAGGGAACATATATCCTAGACCCATGCAGACTACACGGTTCCCACCTTTCTTTGTTTTTCTCTCTTTCACGCATCTTCTCTCTCTCTATTGCTATGCTAGCAGGGTAGGGCGTCCCTGTCTTATATGGGATGGCATTGTCTGCTCTGCTTACTGCACTGCAACGGACTATCTCTTGTGTCGTGGTTTTGTGACCACATAACTGGTACCCCTCTATGTGGGCGTGCTGGGTGTCGAGGGGTGGAAAGAACGGTTTAATGTGAACAACACACACACCACCCGGCAGCATGAGCTATATCATACAGATCAGGAATCTATCTTCCTTGAAATATTTAAATGACCAAGTAATAATGACCTACTTATAGATGATCTGTATGATCTGTAGATGATCTGTCCGAGGCGTGCATGTTTTTAATTCGTGAAGTAGTCGGCGTCGTTCGTCTTTCGTAGGAATTCGAAGCGGAGCTGCTGCTGTTGTCGATATTGTAGTAGTATCCAAGCAGCCAATCAAAAATCGGGCTTCGTCGGCAGCGCTAAGGACCACCATAACGCCATAATGCTCTACAAAAACGCGATATCGGGCTTCGTAATCAGCAAATACCGTATCATATGTATGTGTGATACTATTATTAAGATAACACATCGACGACGGGGAGAGTGCATGCGCCGAGCGATGCATCTATGGGAAGGAATCTCTGCCAGATCCTTCAGCCACATCCTTCCAAAGTCTGTGGAAAAATGTCGGCCAGATCCTTCCAAAGCCAGAGTCTTGGTGGCGTGTTCCCCCCTTCTTCTTTTTTTCTTCTTTTTTTCCCCCCATCCCATTCATTATCTTCGCCTGTCTTTTCTCTCTCCCTCGATAGCCGTAACTCAGATCTGGGGTCCCCAAGTAGGCTCTTCTCCCCCCTCCCCCACTACGGTACGTGCCTTGCATTTTTATCGCGAGAAGGTTTCAGCACTTTCTTCCCTCGTCGACTCGCGTCGAAAACCAGCTCGGAACTACACTATATCCCAGAGGGTGTGCTATGTTGCGTGTTACCTGCTACCTGGTATACGCGAGCGCCCTCATCTCATCGTGCTCTGTATACTTATGTACTGAAATCTTGGTATGTTGTTATATAACGTACAGGAGTGTTACGAAGGTCCATAGTAAATAGGACCTATTGTAAACACAAAAACCTACATATTTACCAATTTTTACTATCAATATTTTTTCCTGTGTACTATGGTTTCCCGTAATATTATATACTGCGTACTGCTTGTAAAACAAAATCGGGCTTCGTCGGCAGCGAAGAGAGTCCGTGTGATATGGCAGTGACAAATACCTGGTCACAGGTAACAGGTAACAGACAACAAATAGCCTATTCATAGTATAGCAAGGTGGGAGTATCATTCGTGTACAGCTCGACAGAGCGGGCACCAAGAATTAAAAAGTACTGGGAGTGTTTCTCTTTCCGACACCGGCCGGGACACCTGATTGCTATAACTAATAACATTGTATTTACATATCGTACGTTTAACGTTAAGTGCGGGAGTAATGCCGTACGATAAGCGGTGAGCGGTCATATAAGCGGTAAGCTGTGACAAGTGGCAACTCGCAACGGGCCACGTATATAGGACATTGCAACACCCCAACCCCTTGGCCTCGTCGTATGTACCTGGCCAATGTTTGCTCTTGCCCCAACGACAGCAGCGGTACGCACAACTATTCCAAGTAGGCTCTAGGGGTTGCATCTGGCTTCTACCCCAAAAGGAGCAATCAAAACTCACAACCACCAGAAGAACGTATGATATAGTATTACGTAGTACTGCTGTGATACCTGGAGTGTACCCAGAATAAAGGTACTGGTATATAGTATTATTTATATAGTAGTTTCGACCGTGACCGTAACACATAAGGTATGATATGGTGTGCTCGTACGTACGTATATAGTGGTAATTTTTACCTCGTACAATACAAGGGTACAGATTTTCGACGGTTTCGACAGTTACAGCCAACAAACCACGCATGCCACCCAAAGTGCGACGAGATACGTAAGAGACCGCGGTTTGGCCTCTTGTTTGACCGCCCACTATGAGTACACCAAAAATGGGATGCTAATACAATAAAAAAAAAAACAGCTGTGACATATAGAGGATACATGTAATATTATGCCAAAATAGACCTTGACAGCGCACAAAAGGACCGGTGTCCTACACACACCACATATATACCAGGTATCACAGCATCTTACCACATCAGGGGGAGCTAATCGCGACGCTCACATGTCCACGTACTCCTGGTCACAACTCGAATAGGAACAGCATCCGTCGGCTGCCGATTATAGGTTGGCGCTTTGCTTGGGACGTTCAACCACTGCTTGCTGTACCTGGTACTGCGTACGGTAGAGCTTCAAGACACCGACGGCTGTCGAGTATCTGGCTATGATATCATACCACTACAGCAATAAGCAGAAGAACGTTGGAATGCCGAGCTCCTGTCCATGTCGACTTGTGGCTCCTCCTATTCTAACGCTCTACCAAAGAACACTCGTGTGATCAGCCGCACTCACATCCTATACTCTTATCAGCTTCGGAGGAAGGGTTACGGGACCAGTAAACAGATGATCTGCCTCATCGTGGGTAGCAGCAGCAGCAGCAGCAGCAACTCCATTGCAGCCGACCACAACACACACAAGCAACAACCGCGTCTGTCTGTCTGTCTGTCTGTCTGTCTGTCTGTCTGTCTGTCTGACTGACTGTCTGACTGTCTTGTCCGTCTGTCTGCCCGTTTGTCTGTCTACCTCTGTGTGTCTGTCTGCCTGCTTGCGTGGTAAGCACAACCCTGTGGAGGTTAACCCGCACTTGAATACACCGCACCATATCGCGTAAGCAAATGCAGTAGTTTGCTGCTGCTGTTCTTCTGCTGTCAGATCAAAAACAGGTGCCAGCGTACAAGAGGCGCCTTCGCCGGTCTTTAACCCACAAATCGTACCAGATAAAGTACCAAACATATTCTGATTTCTTGCTGGTTTTACATGCTTTTGGATGTTTTCTTTAACCAAATCACGAGAAGGCCCAACCCAACCCTAACCCAAGCCCCAACCCTAGTCCAGGCTAAGGCTCGACCCGAGCGCGGCCTCGCCGCATGTTTTGGACTATCTGAAAAAATGTGCGGACCTACACAAAAACCGTACCAGGTAATATGTTTCGTACTTTATCTGGTACGATTTGTAGGTCAAGAACACGGTCAAGGGTATATACTGTTTGCGTACTGCGTACAATGTACAATACAACAGCAGTCAAGGAAGCAGCTTCTACATGGCGTATGACATAATACGCGTACGTAGCTATTGCTGCTGTTTGCTTATGATGCCCTTTTAATAGTTCAAGTTGACGTACTGCTGTAGTCGCTCAGACTGGTGTAACACCGACACACGCGGGCCAACCCGGCGTTGCACTCCCTGCTCCATGCCACGCTGTTCCTCGCTGTTATGAGACGCGCTGCAAGGAGCGTCGATGCAAGGTGCGTCAGAGTCTTGCCTACCAGGGAGGGACTGCCCTTAAAAAACAACTCGGCTACAGTACAGGACACCTGATAAGAAACAGGCTAGTAAGAAAGCTAGGCTGATATTTAGAGGAAAATCATAAGAAATTCGGGAGGCGTCATCTTGAAATTCGTGTATATAGCACCCTCTCTCAAATAAGAAATCCAGCCTGGACCAGATTTCCTGTTTCTTATTGGGTGTCCTGTACTCTACCCAACACAATCGTACAGAGTATTCGCGGGTGTCATCGTGTCAGAGTTGTTACGTTGTTACTCACTGCTGTGCCGATTATACCGCTGCTGCTGCTACCGTTCGATCCCCCCTTGAGCCTTGAGGTTCATGTTCATGAATCACAAAAAGGTTACTGCTCGAGCTACTGCAGTACTGCGTACAGCTCTCCAGACCCCCAAACATGGGCAGCAGTAGCCACCCGGCCATTCACGCCTCCCTCTCTCCCTCCCTTTCAGTGCACCATAACGTAGCCACATGACACCGCCACTGACTGCTTCTGCTGCCACCACCGCTACCGATCGCACCTGTCAGCCAGCGTGCTCTTGCCGTGGTCGATATGGGCGACAATGGAGAAATTCCTAATACGCGACACATCCGTCTCCTGCTCCTCTCCTTTCTTCGCCGCCTTCGCCATCATCCGTAGGTGCTCCGGCCGCCCGCCACCACCATGGCCACCCCCAAGTGTCCTCGCGCCCGGAAAAGACGACAAGGGTGCGGGTGCTCGAGCGAGGCAGCCTCCGGATGCTACGGCGCCGCCGGCGTGGCACTGCAACAAGAAGGCAGACGCCGGGCGCACGGCAACGGTAGCAGCCGCTGCTACGAAGCCGCATGTTCTCACGATCGACAAAGAGCGAGATCCCCGTGCTGGTCGCATCGGCCGCCGACAACCTATGCCCTCTTCCTTCCCTTCCGGCGCACCGGTTCTTCGTCTGAGACTCGCCATGAGGTGGTGTACCCTGCCTAACACACGTGCGTGGTGGCACCAGCGCGATGTGTTGGAAACATGGGTTCCCCGGGTTGAATATAGTAAACCGCCTTACCAAGCAATACAAAACCTCCGAATCCAGAGTGCACGTTGGAGAAGCACGTGCAGAGTATCTTGCGTGCACCATGAGTGCCTATCACTTTAATACCCATGTTACCCCCCCAAAAGCTCGAGCGTTATTTTAGGCTACCAGGTATAGTCAAAGCATCTGGCAAATGAGGCTGTTCAGACTTATTTACCGCTGGTAAAAGGCACCCACCGTTGCCTTTTCTACCCACCTCTTGATTCACGTAAAATATACCACCAGGTATGTGACACATGTGACACTCATGACACAAGAATGAGCAAACGAGAACATGACAACATCCCAACATCCCATTCGAATGCGCGCCGTGCAATGGAAAACGGCGAGTGAGTGAGTGCACAGCAGAGCAGCAGCAGCAAGCATGCGGCTGCGGTATCCTCCTCTATTTGCTTGGACAAGTAGGGCCTTTCTCTACCTGGCACCTGATAGGAAGTGTACAGCTTTCAGAGTATGCGTTCAAACGGTACTTTCTTGCGCTGTACGACGTACGCGTAGTCAACGTATAAATGGATACCGGGGGAGGATTTTACTTCTGCCGCACTCTGAGCTTCATTGTACACCCGGCGTGTAATCGACGCTACGTGCTGCTGTCGTACATGCCGTGCAGCAGTTAGCTCGTACCCGTGGTGCGAATCACGCACCATCGCATCAAATGCGGTATACAGCATACCGTTTTTTTTTACCGTGTGTGGCATCCGTCTTGCTAAAATATGGCAGGCTTTTTTTGCGCCCTCAAAAGATCGGGCGCAGTCTGCGAGGGCTGTCGTTGCAGTTTCCCCTGCACCCGGGCATCGGAAACGACTGCTAGCCGCTTTCCTCTCTGAGCATTAGGTGAGCATCGTGGTGCCCTCTGCTTTGCTTCTTGCATCGGGGCCCTTGCATATCGTTGTGTTGGTTCGCGCTGCTTTGGTCAGAGAAACATAACGGCCTGATGGGAGCAACTCGATCGATTCGCCCAACCAATTGGTCAGGGTCGGGGGGGGGTGGTCTCGCTTCCGTGTCAAGCGGCAAGCCGGCGGCAAAAAAGCGAGCATGCCAAGCTGCGTGATGCAATGTACTGTTGTGCGTTCGGCACTGCCCTCTCGTTAGCTCCTAGGCACAACCCGCGAGTACAGTACGTAGCGCAGGTCGATGGCAGAAAGCACCCACCGAGGATTGGCTATTACTTTAGTTGGCGGTCTCTGTCAGTCAGTTTGGGTTTGGGTTTTCCGTTCAGTGCGCGGTTGGGCATGCCAAAAATCAAGCTCCTATTTAGGTCCCGGATAAACCCTACGGTACCCCCTACTCCATCTTCGCCCTACTCCATCTTCGAGCCACCTGGCTCAAGTTTTGCCCTGAGTCGGGAAATGCGCCCAGCCGGCGCCGTTTTACTGGTTGTTGTCGATGGCATCATTTTTTCCCGCCTCTATGGGGCCTGTTTCTTACGGAATGCTGGCGTATTTTTTCACAGGAAGAGACCCTCCCTTCCGTAACACCATCAAACTGCAGTACGTACTGTAAAATCATCGCGAACTTCGAACCATTCAAAAGCGAATCTTCGCCGGCGCTTCCGGGGCTAGCTTGCCTTGTGGCATTTATCTATTTGTCGGGTGGATCTGTAGTGCATGCACATGCGTATACTTCATGCAACACGGCTTGGGCCAACTGATGATGCTGTTGTGTTGGAACGAGAGAAGATATATCGGATCGAACTGACCTATACCTGCAACCCACGCGTATCTTTTTTTTGTTAACCTTTTGATTTCTTTGTTTTTCCCCTTCCTGGTTCTTATGGTATTTTTCTCGAAATGAAACCGCTGACGACGAAAAAACGAATTAATCGAACTCTACAGCTGACTTATTTTTTTTTTATTTACAATATAAAAATTCCCACGTCCAACCGAACTGCTTACTACATACGAAAGTATATATACATACTACTACTGTTGTTGTACTTGTACATAGTAGTACACACTTTACGTACATGCCCCATCATCCGTCATACGAGGTCGTACTCGTAGCGTCGCAAGGGTCACAGCCCTATGGGCAGCGTGCCCTATGGGGTATATATGACCCTGCTTTTCCACGTTGCAATGCTCAATGCTCCAGCATAGGTACATACCTGGTAGCATACGAGCATGCCGATATGTGCTGATGCCGGCCGCTCACTCCTTTTTGACGAGGTGGGGGGTGTGTCGTGTACGCCTGGTTATGGCAAACCAGCACGTTCCTTCGGTCGTGCCCACGCCCGTGAACCATGCCCTCCTTGGCTTTTCGTAGGCGATCTTCTACCCCGTCTCTGCAGCCATGAAGAAGCTGTTTCACATCCTGTTCGTTGCGGGAGCAGCACTGCTAGGAACGACTGCTGCCAACACCTACTCTGCGAACGACGGCATCAGCGGGGCTATCGAGGACAACCCGGTGCGTGCCTTATTCATGAACGGTATAACGATGCAACAACAGCAGCAGTGATGTCATGGTTTGGTGATACCTGCTCCCGCGGCCTGCTCGAGTTGAAGGCTTCCATCGAGTTGCCGTACGTCCAATCTGAGTGCTTCGTACCTGGTATGCAAGAACAGACAGTACGATTTTCTCTTTTCTCTCTTCTTTCTTGCTTTTTGTTTCCTCCCCCCCCCGCCTTCCTCATGCCGGCATCGTCCTCCTGCCTCTTCTTCGTGTTGCTTCGTCCATGCAGCAGTTACATATTCCTCTTGAGGACGTACGTATGATTTTGTCTTCTATTAATATTAATAGCAGCCTTTCTGGTCTCCTTGCGTCATTTGTATTATTTGTCATTTCATAATCTGTTTTGTTTGATTGTCTTTTTCCCCTATTTTTCTGATCTGGATTGTGTTGTTGTGTTCTCGTACCCGGTACGTTGGCGATTGGCATCTACTGCTGCTGTAGCATCCTTGCCAACAGCTGTTGCTACTACTGCTACAAGCAGGTGGCCCCTTTCAAGGCAACCCACTTTAAGGCATTACGCTGCACAGTAGTGTATAGGGCCCCTAAAAACGGCCGCGCACGGCTTCCCACCAGGCGACCGGGTGCCTCAAAGTTCAAAGTGGGAATTGTCTTTTTAAGGCGCCAGATTCCTGAATATTGGGCCGATCTAGATGTCTTGTAGCTTGTAGCGCGTTGTGCCTGGTGTCACCCCTCTAAGATGATATATTTTACACGGAAACCCGTGATCACACGCAGCCGAGCGCTCACATCGAACGTCGAGAAGCTGGTAGACTATAATAGTGCGAATGAAGCGATCAGTACCGCGAATATATCGTTCCTGAGTGCCCATCCATGCAGTCAGAGCGCATGGGCATGATAGTTGAGGATCTTGATGAGGTCTGAAGCAATGAATTGGTGCGCGGTACTGCTGTAACCACATAAATCGTACCAGTATCTCTCTAGGATGAAGAAGCAGGACGGACACTGGGTGTACTGATATAGTTGGGTAGAAATAACGGTCTAATGTGAAGACAACACCCACACTGCTGCTGTACGTAGCGCTCACAGGTTAGACTACTGCTGTGTTTTTTTTTTCAGTAGCGTCGTACAGAGATTTACATCGCTCGTGCAGTGCAGCATTCGGCCGCGCAAGGTTTTCCTTTTTTTACTTAAAAGTATCAACTCCCCAATAAAGCACCTGGGTCCTGGGTGCCATATTTTTTCCGGCCCCTAATAAGGCAATGGGAACCTTATTTGGAGCAAAACCTACTACGTATTCGTAAATATGACCGGTCCCATTTAAGGCCCATCGTACCTTACTAAGGGCAAAAACGACTATATAAGGCCCATCGATCAATACGGCCCCCGTTGTCCCCGCGCACTGGCTTTATCTTTTTTCTCTTTTTTCTCTTGCATGCACCTGGATTGCTAGCAGGGTAGGTCTTGCCTGTCGTATATGGCATTGCATTGTCTGCTCTGCTTACTGCACTGAGCGTAGTATCTCTGTGTCGTAGTTTTGTGACCACAGAACTGGTACCTTTTTAGGATGAAGAATCGGCACGGACACTGGGTGTGCTGGATGTCGACGGGTAGAAAGGAAGGTTTAATGTGAAGAACACACACACACACACCCCAATATTACGGCGTTACGTGATACCAGATAAATTTCAATGGTGGTGTGTGGTGCGTGCGAGCAGTAGATTGCGAGACTATGGAGAATGTGTGTGTGTTTTCTTCTGATTAAACCTTCCTTTCTATCTGTCGACATCCAGCACACCCAGTGTCCGTGCCGATTCTTCGTCCTAAAAAGGTACCAGTTCTGTGGTCACAAAACTACGACACAGAGATACTACGTTGAGAGCAGTAAGCAGAGCAGACAATGCAATGCCATACACGACAGGCAAGACCTTCCCTGCTAGCAATTCAGGTGTATGTTTGTTGTTGTTTCCATCCCATTTATTATCTTCGCCTTCCTGTCTCTCCCTCCTGACGTCTAACTCAGATCCGGGGTCACAAAGTAGGCTCTCTCCCCCTCCCCCCCACTACGGTTTTTGCCTTGCATGTTTTTATCGCGAGAAGTTCAGCCTTTCTTCCTCTCGTCGACTCCATCGAATTGTGCCTACCCACTGCTTACTATAGCATAGGCGCTCTCAGCAGTTGATTCGTATTTTTTACTTTAGAAAACAACCTCAAAGGTCCGACCCACGTGAGTCGACCTAGGAGGCCCTGGCTCGTCCAGACCAACTTGTACTAAACTGCAGCAGAGTGAAACATGTGATACAACATGTAAAAATTGGCAGTCCAGTTTATAATCGGTGTGGAGGACTCGATTTGTTTGCCTGATCGGCGTGAACCCGGCACGGAACACCCCGGCATTATAGGGGCACCAATATAGAATCAGGGGGCGTATACCCCCGATTGGTGATGTTGACCTTTCCAGTTTTATGTTTACCTTCACATAGCGTGTAGAGGGGAGCGGAGGGCTCCAGACTAACTGTTTTTGACTGGCTTTGATCGCTTTGCGGACCCTTCGGGTTCCACTTTTATTTTAGTATACCTTTTTCGGGTAAGTTAGCTTGTGACCACGGGAATCGACCGCGTCAAGTGTTGGATTAGTACGGACAGATGGAGGTACTGGATAGAGAGACCGGCACGGCTTTTAATGTGAAGACAACAACGACAACAAGTACTCTGTTGAGACTTTATGCAGGTCTAGAGAGAGAACGCTGAGTGGAACGCTTCGCGTGACCAGCAGTGCTCCCTAAAGAAAACAAGACGAAAACAATGCGCCCTGTCCGCCCTTAAGGAGGCAAACGCGAAAAAGCTCCACCTACGAATACAGGAAGCTTTTCTTGCGTAGCCATAAAAAGCAAAGCAGACATCCTGCTCGACAAAACTATTGTTAATAGTACTATATACGTAGTTCGAAGCACACCGAGGTATATATCGTGCGCCATGTTCATGTTCGCGTCGCTCATCCATCCATGCTGAACTTACATGTCCCAATTCCGTTCGTAAACGTCGCGCTGCCACATCGCTTTTAGTCGTTCTGTGTTTCTCTGTTGTTGCTGAAGTGCTGTGCTCTGTCGCTGCTTTTGTTGTGTGTACTCGTCAACCTGGTCAAGGCTCCGGGTAACATGCATGTATTTGCTTTTATGCCGTGTCGCTTTTTTGTTCATCGTGGCAGGGATCCCATGTCGAGGAGCCTGGGTTCTGCCCGCTCGTGTGGGTGCAGTTCCTGTACGATCCCACACAGTGGGTACTCGCGGTAAGTCTGGTGACAAAATCGTCACGGCGACGTGTTTTCTTTCGCTTTCCTGCTTGTGCGCCAACTTGTCATCTTCCTCGTGCTACATGCACGCCAGTTTTTTTTACTTATTAAAATATATCTGAAGCAGTGAAATACCACACACCTTGATCAGAGAGGGGGATGATGGATGATGAGTGGTGTTGGTCGACGGAAAGATCGACAGCATTCTCTGTCAGGGACTCACTGTATACCAGTTACTATTAATAATACTATTTGATAGCAATGATGTGTATTGCCGGCGACCCAGGCGAGTAAATACCTCCTTAT
The DNA here is from genome assembly GCA_008828725.1 of Saccharina japonica. Lineage (NCBI taxonomy): Eukaryota > Phaeophyceae > Laminariales > Laminariaceae > Saccharina > Saccharina japonica. Next base: position 33,146 of record MEHQ01003707.1, read on the forward strand.
TATTTTGATACGCTTGTGTAGTGCCATACGAGTAGTCATCCGTCGTTTCTGGATCTTCAAACCTATCTCCGTTTTAGTATGCCCCGCGGGAGGGACACCGAATCTCCCGAGCGCCACCCGACCTCTCACAGCCGCACGGCGGTGCCACCCCCCGACACAGAGCAGCAGCCCTCGGTGTCCCTGGCGAAAGAAGGGGCGCCGCCGCCGCCGTACTAAGCGAGAGGTAGGGTCGAAAGGCGCCCTCCCGGGAATTGGTTGCTCGCTCCCCGGGGTCGGGGCGGACCCCTGGGAAGAGAAGGGTTTCCAACATTTTCGGAGCGTTTCCCTCCCGTTTATTGTTTCTCGTGTCCTCTGCTTTGTGCTTTGGTTTTCCATTTGTATGGAAGACGTTTTTTTTCGGGGATGGTATACACTATCACCCTCCCCCCCCCCCCACGAATGTTGTCTCAGCCATAGAACGCTCGAACTCTGCACGCGAAGTCTGTGGTTCTTGATTTTCCCCACCTTTTCGAGTCTTGTTTGTTTGTTTTTGACAGAAATTGTATGGGTTTTGGTGTGATTTTTTTCGTTCTAATTGTACGGCATATTAGAATGGTGATAATTTTTCTTAAACAAGTTGTCATTCTTCCTGAACGGACTCGGTTGGCACGTGCCTGGTCTCTCAGAGCTCCCACTTGAACATCGCCTCCTTCTATTACTTGCGGAACCTTCCTGCCTTTCTTTGCTTTCTTGTTTTTCTCGTTTTTTTAGATTCTTCAAAAATTCACACCCGCAGCTCAGCTCAGCTCAGCTCAGCTCACATTAAATCCAAGACAAAACCCCCCACTAATTTCAAGATTCTTCTCATGAGTCGGAAAAAAACTCAAATGGATCTTCAAAACTCAAGGTTAGACTGGAAAAGCAGTCAAAACTGAGCGAGACAGACCAGTCCTTACCACACTACCTGGTACATACTAAGAAGGCAGATTATCGGTACAAAAATACTGATAATATATACTTCGTACGTACGTAGTGCTTCGAAGCACGCCGAGGTATTTATGTATCTATCGTACGTCGTGTTCCCGTCGCTCATCCATCCATCCATCCATGGTGAAGTTAGACGCCCCAATTCTGTGCCTAAAGGTTAAGCTTGCACTTCCACATACCTGGTACACCCCTTTCAGTGGCTGGGTGTGTTTTTTTGCTGCTGCTGCTGCTGCTGCTGCTGCTGCTGCTGCTGCTGAAGTGTTCGGCTCTATGATATCGCTATTTTTTTTTTGTGTTTTCTCGTCAACCTGGTCAATGCTCCCGGCAACATTTCCTTTAATACCTGGTATGCCATGTGCACCTTTTTTATATTTTATTTATTTATCACAGCAGGAAGTACAGAACGAGCAGTCTGCCTTATGCCACGTGGATGCGCCTTCCGCGAGTGTGGCTGCTAGCACCGCCGACGACGACATCGACGACGCCATGGACCTGCCCCCTGCCTACTCTAGACCTCAGCCGGTACGAAAGGGCAGACCGGTTGAGGTGCAGAGTAGACAGGGGGCAGGTCCATGGCGTCGTCGATGTCGTCGTCGACGGTGCTAGCAGCCATCACACTCGCGGAGGGCGCATCCATGTTGCAAAGGGCAGACTACTCGTTATGTACTTCCTGCCACGATAAATAAAATAAAATATAAATGGATAGCCCTTTGTGGCAGAAATGTTTTCTGAATGACCTATTGACGTATTAAAGTATTAAAGGCTCCTTAGCCACAAATCGTCGGAATTTCATTTTTGTGGTGCAATATTTTTAACTTCAAAGCATACTTAGGGTCATTCTTATCGAGCAACTTTTTCCCAAAATTTCCACATATTTTTTATCGCGCAATTTTTAGGATTCCCATACTTTCCAAAAATAATTTCCAAATATTGGAATGCGAAGCCTTCCAAACATTTTGCCCTCTGTTAAAATTCCAAGCTTTCCAAATAAAGCCTGTTTTTTTTTTGGAAGAAAATATTGGAAATTTTGGAATATAGTTATTAATAGTTGCTCGACGAGAACGACCCTGCTCGATAGGAACGACCCTTAGACCACGGGATTTCCATCGGATACTGTATAACATACATACCAGGTAGCATTTGTTTTGCTGTTTCATCTATAAATCAGTTTTGGGTGACCTAATAATAGTATATATTACTTAGTAACAGTATATATTACTTGTTAATAGTATACAGCTCCCCAAGTGAGGAATCTCAGAAAAAAAAATGGTGCGCCTTAGCATGCGCCGAAAGACCCCACGGCGACGTATTTTCTTTTTCGCTTCTCTACGTACTTGTGCGCCAATTTTCTCATCTACCTCGTTACGTGCAGCAATCAATGTTTGACATAACTAATGAGATGTACCGCAATGAAACATGCCGCAAACCTTATTCAGAAAGCGGAGTGATGAGTGCTACTGATTGGTCAACGAAACGATGGACAACATGTTTTCAAGGATCTATCTACTATTTTACGCCGTACGAGTAGCATGATATTTTTTATGCATTGTCAGCGACCCAGGCGAGATAGACCACAGATACAGTATTATATACCAGGTACGCTCGTGGGTAGAATTAACATGCACTGGTGGTCTCCCTGGGGTGTGGAAAAGTATTGAGTAATGTCTTGAATTATTGCTGTAGTACCAAATACCTGGTACCGGTATGAAAAAATTAAACATCGTCCAATGGCAAAGGCGGCAACAATCACATACGTATAATATGTACAGTAGAGGGTTCTTTTAGGTTCTTCTGTGGTTTTGTTGTTCGGGAATGCTATGAGGGATCAACCTTGGAGGTCATACTATTAATCTATTACTAACACACATTGTCGGGTGCCAAGGATAATAATAATAATAATAATAAAACACAATCTGCGAGAAGGTTTCACGCAGGCCAGTGACACAAAGTACAATAGGATGGAAGGCAACGGGCAACACCCCCCCTCTGCGAAAACGCCTACCCCTTTACGCTTCCGCAAGTCATGCCGACAGCAATCTGGTTTCAAGCCAACTATTATTGCGGGGGAACACACAGCCAGTTGGAATTAGAGTCAGTGTATGTACAGACAGCAGTAGCAGCAGTCAAGCAGTGCAGCACGCCTACAAGGGTTATAGTGGCTCGCGTCCTTTACAGTAGTTGTATGGGTTTTAGTGTGACTTTGTTCATCGTTTTACATGTTTGGCGTTTTAGTATGGCCATAGACTTTCCTTCAGGTGTCATTCTTCCTGAGCGGGCTCGGTTGGCTCATGCCTGGTTTATCAGGGCTCCCACTTGAACACCGCCTCCTCCTATTGCTTGAGGAACCTTCTTGCCACTCTTCGCTTTCTTGTTTTTTCTTGTTTTTTTTCTTTTTTTCGAAAATCACACCCACAGCTCAGCTCAGCTCAGCTCAGTCCAGTTCAGCTCAGCTCAGCTCACACTATATCCAAGACAAAAATCTCACACTAAGTTCAATATTTTCATATCAACAGTCGAAAAAATGTCAAAAGGAATTCAAAACTCAAGTCAGAATGGAAAAGCAGCCAAAACTGAGCGAGATAGCCGCTCCTATACTGAATTTCAAGCTAAAAAGTCAAAAACACAATGATTAAAAACAAATTAAATAATGGTTTTCGGAACTCGAATCTCAATCGAAAAGAAGCCAAAACTGAGCGAGACAGTCCCTACCACACTACGTGCTGAAAAGGTAGATACTTGGCACAAAAAAACTGTTGATTCGAGCGTAATGCTTCGAAGCACGCCGAGGTATTTATTGTGCGTCGTGTTCCCGTCGCTCATCCATCCATGCCGAAGTTAGGCGCCCCAATTCCGTGCGTAAAGGTTGCACTGCCACATACTACATGCCTTTCAGTCGTTGTGTGTGTTTCTTTGCTGCTGAAGTGTTCGGCTCTACGAGTATGATATCGCTACTTTTGTTGTGTTGAGTTTACTCGTCAATCTGGTCACATTGTGCTCCTGGCAATATTTCCTTTCACATGCCATGTGCACCTTCTTCTTCTGTTTTATCGTGGCAGGAGGTGCAGAACGAGCAGTCTGCCTTCTGCAAGGTGGACGCGCCCTCCGCGAGTGTGGCTGCCAGCACCGAAGACGACGACACCGCCACCGCCGACGACATCGACGACGCCGCTGACCTGCCCCACGACTCTGCAGCTCGGCCCTTCTGCCCTTTCGTCTTTGTACAGCACCTCTACAACCCCATGCAGTGGGAAGTGGCGGTGAGTCTGACAAAACACGGGTGCTACTGCTGTAGTACCAAATACCTGGCACCGGTATTAATAAATTGAACATCGTCGAATGGCAAAGGCGGCAACGATCATCTATAGCAGTAGAGGGCTATTTTTGTTTTCCTGCGGTTTTCTTGTTTCGGAGTGTTATGAGTGATCAACCTTGAAGCTCGTGCTACGTACACATTGTCGGATACCAAGGATAATAATATTAATAAAACACTGCATGAAGGTTTCACGCAGGCCAGTGACACAAAGTACAATAGGATGGCAGGCAACGGGCAACACCCCCCCTCTACGAAAACGCCTATCCCTTTACGCTTCCGCAAGCCATGCCGACAGCAATCTGGTTTGAAGCCAACTATCATTGCGGGGGAACACACAGCCAGTTGGAATTACAGTAGAGCCAGGTTTAGGTGTATGTACAGCAGGAGCAGGAGCAGGAGCAGTAGCAGCGGAAGCAATGCGGCACGAGTACAAGGGTTAATAGCTCGCGTGGTTGGCGGCACGGTAGCAGAGCCACCCCTGTCCCACCTACGTAAAGAAAACAAGCAAACAAAAAAGTTGCCCTCGATAAGCCTGTGCGTATAGCGTATAGTATAGGCATCAACAATACACTATTAATAGTAGTAGGTTATCCGTTCTAACGCGAGGGGTTTCCGCCCCGGAGATTAACGCCTATTCTAATCCCAGGGTATACGTACCTGCTACATTTTGGTGGGTATAGAAGTGGTCACCTATCTATATGCTACGCTTCTACTTGGGTAGTCAGCGATGACTGAGTACTATTAATAGAAGAGTAGTTTAGGGTATCCCTTCCAACCAACAATGCGTTTCAGGCATTAATACTACTGTAAATGGTCCCGTAGCGTGGTGCCGAGTAATGGTCACCGTAGGCTGCTCTACCTTGTTCTCTTACAGGCGTGGAATCGACTGCTTGCTGCCGGGTTGGACGGTGCCATGATCGCCTGCGAACGGTATCCATCTATTAATGTGGCAGGTTGTTGTTGTTGTTGTTGTCGCTGCAGGCTGTTGTAGTGCCCGCTTCATGCGTATTTGACAGTTACAGCAGTATACACTCTGAATGACACCAAACGACTACGTATGGGAGGCTGGAGGTCATGTATGGGATCAAGTTAGGCGTCGTGCTATATATGTACAATATAAAGTTCACTACATAAACCAATTTCCTTGCATACAGCAGGACAGGAATGGTGCAAGTCGGCCTATACTGTACAACAGCTAGCAGTGCGAGTGCTACCGTAAGTTGTTGTTTTTGCTTTGCTCCGGGGGGTGTTTTACTCAAATAGTCACTTTCGATGGTGATGACTCGTCAACCTGATGGTTGCTCTTCTTCCTGCTGCTGCTGCTGTGTACTTGACTTTTTATCGTGACAGAAAATCCAAGACGAGCCTGTGAACAGCCCCACCGACGCGGTTGATGTGAACGAAGACGCGCCCACCGCCGCAGCCATCCAGCATGACTCTCCCGGAAGCCCTGCCCAGTGTGTCCCCCGCCACTACGGCTGGTGGATCTCTGTAAGTGTGACGAAGCCCTCACGGCATATATATATACAAGAATGTATTGTGTTTTTTCACTCCGCCACAACGCTTCGGCGGCTACTCCTCTTCACCATATATAGGAACTACAGGCTACGATACTTTAGGCGTGCGGCAGGTGCAGCAACATGGCTAGCATATCATACGTTCTTCGCGAGGCCATACACCCCGTAGCACAGGCAGTATCACAGACAGTATCGCAACCAGCTTGCAAAGATAAGTCCGATTTTTGAACTTCGAACGAAAAAATCGATCTCACAACTGGTTGGTCTTTTCGTTTCTTCAGCTTGTTAGAAAACGAAAACGATATATTTTTATTTCAGCTTTTTAGAAAGCGAAAACGATGTGGTTGGGTTCCCGGTTGGTTGACTCTGCCGCATTGCCCTCTCGGTTGCGGGTTGCGACATGAAACAGAACGTTGGCGTTTGCAGCGTCGACGGCGCTAAGGACGATGACAACAGACCGACGGGGACGCCACCGACCCCGATGACGCTTCGACCGGCGGCGGCAGGGAGGTGAGAGCCTGTGGGAAAGAAGTGTCAGACCCACGCACACGCGTATGAATGCATCAAGTCCTGGGACCGTAACCGAATTTTGAATTTTCCCTTGACCAACTGGGCAGTGGTAGTATACATATCAGCTGGTTGCAGCAGTTGTATAGACACTACTGCCTGTAGTAATATTAATAGACACTATCATAGCCTAGACTACACGGCAATGGTTGGCGTTAGGTTTTTGATATCGCTACTGCCTGGTTGTACGTACGCGCTGATTCAAGCATATCGCCCCAATTTTTCGTACGCACCCAATGATCACGGCGTTTGTTCTAGAAATACCCTGCAATTTGGCACACGTGTTCCATGAAGCCGTGCTGACCCGTTGTAAACGGAATGTTTATATTGTTTTTTTGTTTTTTTTTGTATATGGGGCTTCAGAAATTCGAACATTAATTTTTTTTTCCAGCGGGAATATTGTAGGTGACAACACGCTGCTTGACTTAGTTTTTACTCTGCGGCATACTACTCGCTTAGACAAAACAGTGCCGCGTTAGACTGCTTGTTTCCTGCATCATTTGTCTTTTTTCACTCTCTTTCATGGGAGTAAATACAATATTTCATGGAAGTGAGTTTTTACTTCCATGAAAGGAAAATTAAGTTTTTTTACTTTCGTGGAAGTGGTTCTGTGAGAGTTTCCGTTTGAAGAGTGCCTTCAGCCACTAGACAGGTCTAGTGTGGTTCCGCGCTGCGCGCTACACGGTTTTTGATATTCCGTTTGTAAGTGGTCCACGTTTTGGTAGTCGGGATGGGCCCACTTTGGGTGGGACGGTGTACCAACTGGGAGCAGGGGGTGAAGTCATGCCCTCGCTTCCATGTTTTACATCATTCTACTTCCAATTCAATCACGTGGAAGTAATAAAAATTTCATGTAAGTAACTTTTACTTCAATGGAAGTAAAAAAAAACAATGTGGAGGTAAATTTTACTTCAATGAAAGTAAAAAAAATAAAATGTGGAAGTAGAATTTACTTCCACGAAAGAAAACAAACTTCCGTGGAAACTTTTCATGGAAGTAAACTCAAAAGTCAAACAATGTGGTAGA
>MEHQ01000807.1:0-167149 GCA_008828725.1 Saccharina japonica
CCCCCCCCCTGTCAAAACGTAAAAGTTGAACAATTTGACGTGAGGTGTCGAAAAAACATTTTTCGACCACCCGGTTGTATTGAGATTATCTACAGTATTATTGGCATGTTTGCGGCGTTTTCTTTTGAGCTCTTCGTCTGGTGCGTTGGAACCTCAGTTGGTTCATACGTGTACGTACGAGTACGTACGTGCGCCTTCGCTCGATTCATTGATAAATTTGGGATCATTTTGGTTTTGCCTCTTGTCTCACCAAAGATGTCAGGAGACGGCACTTTTACCCCTTGACGGACGGGGTCAAGGCAAATGCCTTGACGGACGTGCCTTGACGGCAAAACCCGGGGACACCAAGTAAAAATCCCCGTTTTTTTAAACGCTTAACCATAATTTTGAAAACCTGAATTTTGTGGTTGAGGAACTTTTTCCGCCATTTTTTCTACCATTTTTTGTTTCTCTTTCGGAGTTCAGATCTACAGCAGTATTATACTGGTATGTCACGAGCAACGCGCAACACAGCAGTAATCTCCTCGTTTATTCTTGCTCCTTTATGATGTGTTGGAGCCAGCAGCGAGTAGCACTAAAAAATAATTAAATAATAGGGGTTTCCACACACATAGTAAGGCTTTTTTTCCTAGCGGGGATTGGGGACAATCCGTCTAGACGGATGGAAATGCCTTGACGGACGCCCTTGACTGACTGACTGCTTGACGGTTGCCCGTCTCCTGACATCTTTGTGTCTCACAGCCCCACATAAATAAGTCGTCTACGCTATATACGATGTTTCTCTCTCAACGCGTTACGTCGGGTCCATCGCACCCAGTACGACGGCATGGCATTTCAGTGTATACTCTGCTTACTGCGTAACAATGTAGTTTCTCTTGTGTGCCGATTTTTTGGACCAAAGAAGCTTGTACATCATCTCTACTCATAGGATCGACGACTCGGCCCGGACACAGCGTGTGCTGGACGTGGACGGGTGGAAATACCGGGTCAACGTGGAGATATCGAAGGATAAAATGGGCGAACAAAACCCACACACACGATGAAGAACCTGATGGACAGACACTGGGTGCAATGATTTGATTCCATTGTGGGTAGACATATACTAACGGTGAGATGTGACGACAACAAGGGGTAATTATGTGAAATACTCCAAAACATACTATTACTACGTGCGAAGAAAATGAATGACAACCATGTGTATTACGTCTTGTCTCATCAACACGTATGATATGTTGGTTCGTTGGCAGAATCCATTCGTGTGCCACGTTTTGACAAAGTAGGACCGACCATGTTGCGCCGCTGCCCTACGCACCACTCATTGTGCTTCATCAAGGTTTTGTAGTTCGCACACCAAAAAGCTATCACCGATTCTCCGCGCACCGTTTGCTACAGCTCTACATATAATATTACGGGGGACCATAGTAAATAGGACCTACGGTACAAACAAAACCCTATATGTTTCCCTATTTGTATTAACAAAATTTGATCCTATTTACTAGTGTTTACTATGGTACACCGTAATAGAACAGGAGCCTGCATTTGACTGTAACTCCCAAGTAGTTTGTGCCACCTAAACGGGAGTACATTCCTACTGGGTTTTGACCCCTTCAGAACTGGTCCCCCGTTTTTGGGGACAAACTACTTGGAATTAGTGTGGAATATTTTTTCCAGTTCTGAATGAGTTAAGCATTTTGTTTTGTCGTCACTGCTGTTCGCGTCACGCTTTTCAGCTCAAACCACGGAGGGATGAAAGGCAGGCATTGCGTAGATCGAAAGGTGGAAACACTGCGCAACCAACCATCCCCAGGGCAGTGTCTGTCCGGCCTATTATGTCTGGGCTGCTGGCATGTTGTATGTTGTGATGGTGGTTTGTCATCTCCGTTTCGATGGCATGGCATTGCATTGCCCAATCTCCTTACCGCTAAGATGCAGAATCTCCTCGGTAGTATTATACGATTTGTCGTTTTGTGACCATAGATTTCGTGGGTACCTCTCTGGGATGAAGAATCGGCACGGGTAGTGGGCAGCAATGTGAACCCAAAATGAAAATGGACTCGGTCGGGTTTTCGGTCCTCACCGACAATCGGTCGGTTTCGGTCGGTTTTTTATTTTGAACCGAAAAAAAACGAAACCGAAACCGAACATTTTCGGTCGGTTTTTCTGGTCGGTTTCGCGACTAAACTAGCAATTGGTCCACATTTCGAAGGGTTCGGCGCGCATGTGTTGGCATGATGTGACGAGATGATATCGTGGTGTGGTGTCAAGTGGCCTTCTGCAGTACCTGCGTCTGCTGCACCACACACGGTACAGGCCGACACGCATATTTATAATCTGCAGCCGACAATAGCTACATACAGGTACATGTAGCAGCAGTTGCTACGTACAATAAAAAACAGTAGAGGATAGTATCATACGAGGGCACCGCTGATGTGTAGTCTAGATACCATGTATGATGTAATGATAGATGATAGATACATCTTGCCGCGTACAGCTAACACCATCAAGAACGCTAGGTTGCTGAAGGGGGGGCTGTAAGTACCCGCCTCTGCCTCCGGCTCAAGGTCAGAGTCAGGACTGTCGCCTGAACCGGAGATGGTTATACTTCGCAGTCTCGCGACGCACTGCTGTATCGCTGTACCCTGTGCGGCTGTTGTTGTCGCTGCTTGTGCGGGCTGTGTGCTATGTGATGTGTGCTGTGTGTCCATGTCTATTCAGCAGTAATCCTGACGACGACTTAGGATAGATCTTCCAGCGGTTTTCCGGGAAATTTCGACTCACTGCTACTGTAGTATCAGGATGAATTTCGTGGTCCGCAGTCCGGAATGTTCTCGCAATTTTCTCGCTAGATGCGAAAGCGGCGCAGCCAGAACGGGGTTTCCATGTAGATATGTAGGCGTTATTGATTTTCGGGACAGGAAAAAAAACGAACGAAAAAAACCGAGTCGGTTTTTCGTTTTCGGTTTTTTTCGGCAACCGAAAAACCGAAAAATAAAAGTCGGTTTTCGGTTTGGAAAAACCGAAATAAACCGACCGAAAAAACGACTTTCGGTTGTCGGTTCACATCACTGGTAGTGGGTGTGCTGACATCTGTGCTTGATGTCGACGGTTAGATATGACAGCATAATAATGTGAAGAACACACACACACATCATACTTCGTACCCTTGGGATTTTCACAAGGACCCACCCACTTGAGTTTTTTTTCGTACTCTTGGGACTGACGAAGGCTGGTCACTTGAGAGTATCGCATACATGGGACTGACTCACAAGACAACTTGCTATATGTGCCCTCCTCGTACACTGCGTGCGTCCTCGGGCGCTATTGTAGCTCGGGCAGGTACTCTGACGTCCCTTCAAAGATGTACATACCCGTACACCGCCGTGCGTACGACATCATATATCCGTGCATGTATTTTCTGAAACCTGTACGACGTGTATACTGCAGCAGCTGTAGACACCTTAGCGGGAGAGTTCGAAAAGTTCGTCGGAAGACATGCTTGCGCCCTATAATATATACCTTGCGTTTGATATTTCGATCGTGCGTGCTAATAAGGGGTGGTGCAGGTGGGCATCCTCCTGAACGCTACGCGGAAATAGGTTTGTGACTTCCTGGGTGTCAGTCTTTAGTTCACCATGACATAAATTACCAAGACAGCCAGATAATAAATATTTGTGCACGCCGAGGCATACTGCTGCGCTGTGGCCCTCGTTGAGAGGGTTGTGACCTGACAGAGTTTCCCCCCGAACTTATTATGCAAACCCCTTGGCGCTGATGATGTTGCTCGGCCCTTCCGTGTTCGCTGATGGCTACTGCTGCAGGTGCACGGCACTTCCGCGGGGGGCGATGCCGACGAGCTACGCCTGTTGAGCACGACTGATAAGTTCGTCGACTTCCGCGCATACGGAGGAAGCCTGGACTTCGTGAGCACCAAGGTCAGTTTTGCTTCGTCAAAGTAGTGGTACATATCATTCTGTAGAGTGTGAGAGGATGTTTCTTCCGCATCCTCGAGCCGCCGCAGCAACAAAGCGTGTGATGGTGTTTCGTACGACCGTGTCGCAAGGCGTGAATGGTCGGGGTCAATCTCTACTGCTGTCTTGTTCAGCGTACGAGCTCTACAGCATGAATGAGCTGGGTTTGGCCTTCTCCGACCCTTTTCACATTCGGCACATGGTTGCAAGCTGGGTGACGTGTATTGTTTTGTCATTTTTGTGAATAATTATTGGAACATGACAGTTTCGTTAGTTCGTGTGTACACGTATATACGAGAACTTAAGACACCCCTTCCGACCCGCCCGCACGTACGTAGCTTTTGTGTGTACATGTACCTCCAGACCTTAGAGCTCCTCGCACGTTTTTTCTTCGCACTCTTTGCTGAATACGGTCTACAGTAGCGTTGTACAAAAATGTTGACTTGGTGCGATCTAAAAGGCTCACCAACGCGTTTACTGCTCGTTCGGCTTCACGAAGTGTTCGATGGGTGCTTGTGGCCACCGACCACCGACCACGCAACAACATCATTGGCGGCTGTTGGATTCCTCCTGAGAGTTAGCGGTTGTAACGCTTCACCAGCCACGAATTCACCATACGTACATGTCACCTATTCCGTTCACACGATAAATTTTGTAGCACCTTCCTTCACCGTGCGTGGTCATTTGTTCCTTAGTGTTTGTTTTATAAAAGCGTCGTGATTGTCCCGGTCCCCCAACCCTTCTACGCCAGCAATTCCTCACGTCCCGGGAAATGGTACATGTCGTTCGATGTCGTGCGTGGTTTCTGGGAACCTGTGGTCCGAATGCTAGGGCTGTGAGTCGGTTTCATTTCACGACTAATAACTAGTCGCTAGTCGGCGAAGCCGACTAGCTGACTTTAGTCGGTAAGTCGGCTGGCGAAGCGAGCCAAAAAAGCCCCCCCCGGCCGAGGGGCCCCCGCTGGAAGCGCCCCCGGAGGGCCCGCCGGAGGCGCCTCCGGAGGATCCCGCTGAAGGCGCCGCCGGAGGCCAACAATACGCTATTTGGCTTCACTTTACGCAAGAAAAGCGCAACCAATACGACCTAGATTCACATAAGTTTTGAACGAAAAACACAAAAAAAACTTCAGTTTACACAAGAAACTCACAAAAAACGAGAAGTACAGCGCATGTACCAGGTAGATCTACCCCGGACTAGAGGGACGTGACAGCAATTGTTTGAGTCGCAATACTACCTGGCGGGGGTACGAGCGAAAAAAGCGAACTCATCACCAAGATAGCGGTGCAAACATTATCCCCAGAAGAAAAGGTCTTGGATCCCTCCGTGATGTTATTCGTGTATTAACGTCTCTCCCAACCTTGCGCGAAACGCGCGCGTCGATGACGACGGCAAGTCCTAAAAACTTCCATAGCATAGCGGGTTGTTGGATCTGAGCGGCTTGCTGCGCCTCTGCTCATGCTTCACGCGAGCCGCCTTTACCGCAATTTTGAATTATTATGTAGGGTAAAGTATAGGAATCGGGGACTTGGCTGTGGTCCGCGTGTGGTTCCAGTGTTACAAGACCGAATATTTCGAAAAACGCCGAAAACACTACTTTAGACCCAACCCCGACCCTTACGAGCTTTGTCTCGAAAAAATCAGGGTTTTTTTTGTTTGTTTGAAAAATTGGTCGACCTCACTAAAATGTTTATAAAATAATATTCCCTGATTCCCATACTTTCTCCTAGATAATAATCCTGTAGTGCGGTAAAGGCTACTGCTTGACGCGGCAGAGCACCGTTTCGGGGTCGCGTGCACCCGCCAAGGTGGTCCGCGGGTCGATAATGGCCACAACTTCGCCGACGGGATCTACGCCCTCAGCGTTGGCATTGGGTGCGCCAAGGCTGACACCGTCGGCACCGTCGAGAGAGATGGGCTGTTCCGCCATGTGTGCGTGTGTGTGTGGATCTGTGCGCTGCAGTGTCCCAGGGCATGTGAGGGTACATGGGTGCCCGCAGCCCGCAGCAATTCATGTTAAAAGCTGTACCCCGCATTAAAAAAGCCTTCCTACAGTGAAGGAAACCCAATAAGTCGGAAAGTCGGCACCTCCGTTTCACGACTGACTATTAGTCCGACTAATAACTAGTCGGCGACTTAAGTCGTGCCGACTCACAGCCCTACCGAATGCAGTTTGAGACCCCCTCCGCTGACGTACTATGTTTCCATCTAACCAAACAACAATCGCATGGGGTTGCTCGCACGCACTCGCGCCCGCCGCTTCTCAGGTGTTCTCGTGGGACACTTCCATAAACGCCCCCGACGAAAACGAAGAGGACGGCCGGTCGTTCATCCGAGCTCTCTCGGAGATCATCGTCGACGAGAGCGAGGAGTGCAGCTCCAGGCCCAAGGAGACAAGGGGAGAGGCGAGGATGGACATCGAGGGTAGTGAAATGGCTTACCTGGGGTTCTTCGACAGCGAGAGCTACGGCCTCACGTGGAAGGTACGTGGGGCGTGCAAGTACTGGGTTTTGTTCTGTTCCTCGTTTAGCTTAGGGGCGGCGGTGTTTCACTGTGTTATTTCTGGTATATATGAATGATGTTTTTCGGGGGGCAAGGGTATGCTATTAATAGCAGGGGAAGGGCATGTTCAGTCCTCGTCAGATCACTCGTTTTAAGGCATGCCTCCTTCCAAAATGTTTGGTCGTACATAAACCTAGGCCCATAGGATATGGGATCGATCACCGGGTTGTCCCCTAGTTTTCTTTATAAAAGGAGTTTTTGTGGTGACGGGAGAGAGTGCCTCAAGTGGGGGGGGCTCCGACCAGGATCAGACAACTATGGTCCCCTACCCCTGCCGCTGCATGCACCATACAACACATCAGCTCAATGGCGACCCCACGGTGTGATGTGGCGGCGGTTGGGTGGTCTTCAGGCTTGTATGGAGTTAGCCAAGTTGAAGGTCCACCTCGTACGTTGGACCACGAAATGCTACCGGGTTGTAACGCACCTGATCCAAAACGGCCGAGCTAGCTGTGTGTGTATCCCAACACCCTCCTAAAATGGCAGCCGGCTTGTCGTACGCTTTCATTCCACGCCACAGAAAACATGTCCTACGCAACCAAACGTTTTCCCCAACCATTTCGTGTGATATTGCCCTCCCGCCTGCTCGTGAAATGCACACCTACCGAACCCGTGAAAAACGCAATTCCATCAGGTTCGAGGGTTATGCTCTGACCTAAGCAACGTGGCCTTGTTCGACGAGGTCAACGTTTACGGCAACATCTACGACTCGGACATCCACCACAACCATTTCGGGATGTACACGTACGGCCACCAGCAGGGAGACTGGAGGAGGAACAAGATGCACGACAACACGGCGTACGGCTTTGACCCCCACGACGACAGCGACCTCTTGACCATCCACGACAACGAGGTCTACGACAACGGAAACCACGGCATCATCGCCTCCAAGCGCTGCAACGGAGTGTCCATTCAAGTATGTAGGATTTCAAAGGAGCACCTGGAGATGCTTTGCCACCTATCGTGCTGTGGCTTTGGCAGCATCCTCAGTTCGTTTCTGTTTTACGTGTTATCATCCGCAGCCCCTGAGTGACTTCCCACATCAACCGCATGATCAACTGATGATGCTGAAGTTCGTCGTCGAGTCTTCGGGCATAAACAAAACACAAAACACATTACACTACGTGTGCCCGTCCGGTACAACGCTCACGACCCTCGAGCGACCGCAAGTCCTGTAGATCATGCCTCGCGTTGGAGATGCCGCCGGGCCGTCCAGTAACTATCCCTTACTGGTTTCCCTCCCTCTGTGTACAAAACGCCCTTTTCCTTTTCTTGACTGCCTTACCTCGTGCCGGTGCTCAGGGGAACGAGGTGTACGATGGCGGTAACGTCGGGATATTCCTGCACAGGAGCAGCGACAACGCCATTGTCAAACGTGAGCAAAAACATTGAATAATAACTACCCAAAGAACCCACCGCTCCCCTACGTGCTCGCGATAGAAAATCCGGATGTTGCGGTTGAATGATTCCCAAGTTTCGAAGAAAACCCTCCCAACTATGATATACGGAGAACACAACGGTCAATGGAATTATCCAAGTGGCGTGCCCAAGGGGGCTGCGGCGGGTGGCATGATATGTCCTCCCTCGGTATGTTTACCCCTCGGCGTTTATTAGGAGCAACGGCGTTGGGCGGGTCCCTTCTCGTTCTGCCTCCAACCATCAAGCAAGCCTGTAATGGAGCAGACGAAGTGAAATACCGGAGTAGACGAATTGAGAGACATTTCACACTCGATGAGGCGTACTGCAATCTTTGATCGGCGCGTACGTACTCGGATACGGTCAACGTGTGTGAAACACCCTGTGCGCGTGCGCCGGTAGGTGTACATTGGGTGCAGGTTTGATTGTTGCTGTTCCTCCCTCCCTCTTGTGCTTCCCCCTGACCCTCGCAGACAACAACGTCTATGGCAACACCGACGCTGGAATGGCGATGATCGAGAGTTTCAATGCCGACGTGTCCGACAACACCTTCGACAACAACAAGTACGGCATCAGGCTGTCCGTGGGGTGCGCCGACAACGTCTTCAAGAACAACATCTTCAGCGATTCCTCCGAGTAAGAAAGCGCAGATTCCCACGTTGGTGACTGATGATAAAAACCTCGCCTTTACTCTTCCGCAGCTCCATTTGTCTGGGTTTGATGGGGTGTTCAGCCGTGCTATAGTATGGGCTACGCTCCTCCGAACCCCAACGTGCTGTTCCTACCTAACTGAGCAATTAATAGTCGACCTATACATAGATCACTGCTCCGGACGGGAGATTTCGGAACGCTACTCTGAACTGGTGAACATGACGTAGAGGGCTCTTGCGTTTCCACCCATCGTTGTACGGTCATTGGAGATGACGATTTGACTTCACGTTGGTTTCTGCTGCTACCTACCCCATGGTACGTGCTGTGCCCAACTGAGCTATTAATAATCGACCTATAGACCACTGCTCCGGACTGGAGCTTTTGGAACGCTACTCGTAGTCTGAACTGATGAATGTGACATAAGGCGCGCTTGCGTTTCCGCCCGTCGTTTTTATGGTCATTGAAGAAGATGATATTATTTTTTTTGTTTTTGTTTCTGCTATGTACCTACCCCATGATATGTCATGTATCGGGCCTAACACATACCAGGTGTATTATGTCTCGATCATGCTTGTGGCGGTGAACACTAGAGCTTCCGAGACGACCAGCCCCAAAACAACCTAACAGCATCTGGTAGGGGCAGCCCCTAGACCGTGCCAGGCTGTCGTGTGTGCTTTCACTATGATGAATGTCCACGGAATCCAGTCACGAGCTTTTGTTAGGTTTTTCAAGAGAGTGGCCTTGTCGTGCAGTCATCAAGTAAGCCCAGAGCACCACCCAACAATGCCAGGCAAAAGCGCCGAACCGAAGCCGTGCTCATCTAACTCGTGCACCCGTGCTTTCAATCGTCGTGGTGCCCGATGTTTCCCGTACTCAGTTTCAGCATTTTAACGTACGAGGGGACTGATGATCCGTGGGTGGTGGACTCCGGGAGACAACAGAACAACAATTTCTATAAGAACACCATCATCGGTGGCGCTAGGAGCACCATCAGTCTCAGAGACGCGGACAACACGAACTTCAACATAAACACTTTCGAAGATGTCACGGAGCTGTACTTCGAGGAAAGCGAGGGGACAATCATGAGGCGCAACACCGGCCTGGACGACGTTGAGCTCGACGTTAGAGACTCGTGTTTCCACGAGAACTCAGACTCTGAATTCATCCCGGTTTGCTAACCGCACCAGCTACCGAGCGGCAGCTTCTCAATGGTTGCTGCTGTGTACGTCTGTGTCGCCGGGGAGTTCAGGCAGTAGCACCATCTCGGAGAGGTAGATGCGGTTGATCGTCACCCTTGCATGTCCAATTGCGTCGTTCGCGGAGCATTTCTCCCTCGCGTTGTCTTAGACGCGGGATGCTTGTATAAGAATAAGAGTAGCCCATTCGGTCGTCGGGCGGTAGAGTGCGAAAGTGTAACGATGCCGACGCGTTGACCTACCATCTAATTGAGAGGCATGGGTGTGGCGTTCCTACACGTTCCATGTACTTGGAAAATTGGCTTTGTTGTCGTGTCCAACACGTTCCCTGTGCTAGGAAAACGGGCTTTGTTGTCGTGTCCAGCATGTAGAAAGTACACAGCACCACTGTACTCGTAGGGGTTATGTTTATTTTATAGGTAATTGTGCGAATACACTGTCGGGGTTTAAGGTGCAGTTTCTGCGGAAATCCCGGGCAACATTGGATCGAGATTTTGGCTGTGAATAGGAGTGGTGTACTACTACTTTTGTATCGTGTATTATTGATAAAAGATGTGTACGTACTTAGAGCGGCACGTCATAAACTTGGGAGTTAAGAGCCTCAACAAGCGTACTGCAGCGCTCGGTGCACTATGCTTTTCGGCCTAGATCATCCACTGCCTGCGAGGGTATGTAAAACCGTTTCAGATTGGATCGAGTTCCTGCCTGTGCGTGAAGTATACTCATGTTCTGTACGTTTTTTTCGACGATTAGACTTAGGACGTTTTCAGCGCTAACGAAGAGTCCAAAGAGTAAACAGTGGCGATGGTGGAATTTCCGTGGGAGGGTGATCTGGAAGAGCGTTGCTCTAATAGGGTTGGTTGCGATGTATTTTTCCTTGGCGAAGCGAGGCGCCGCGTCTCACCCCCGTCCCATAGGGAAAGGCGCCCCCTAGTGTGTGTTGCATTAGTTTTCCCGAAGAGGGATTGTTTCACCTGTATGTGTGCGGGCCTGGTCAGACATCACCGTTTTTGGCTGGCGATGCGGTCAGGAGGGGGGTGTGCGCGTTCTAATTTGTTACAGGGAAAGTCTCCTCCTATTGTATGTTGTATGCGGCTTTACCCGGAACCTGGTTGTTTCATCGATAAGTTGGTGCGGCTTGATCAAACCTCTCTCTTTCTTGGGCGATGCTTGATGAACGGGAGGAGTTTGAGTGTGTTATTCTTGGTATCTTGGTTTTGTCTATCCCAGACTTATCGCAGGGCTGCCCCTAATTAATGTATGTTTGGTGTTGTTGCCCTAAAGTGGGTAGTTTCACCTAATCTTGTTGCGGCTTCGTCAAAAACCAATCTTTCATAGACGAAGATTGCTGAGCGAGAGCCTTGCGTGTGTTGTTCGTGGTATCCTGGTTTGGGCTAGTAGGGGGACGGCTGCCCTCAAAATAATGTAAGTTGTATTAGTTTACCCCGACAAACAGTTGTTTCACGCATGTGTTGGTGCGTCTTCGTCAAACTTCCCGCTTGTGTGGTGGATGTTGCGATGAACAGGAAGGGTGTGCGTTGTTCGTGGCCTTCTGGCTTAAAACCACATGCTTCGTGGCAAAACGAGATCGAGCCTTGATGTGGGCAGAGCAGTACACTCGGTCACGTTCTGGTTGTGCTCGTCGCTGGTTTGCGATGCCATGTAACACGCAGTGAAAGCGGAGTGGCTGAACATCGTACATAAAAACATAACCCTACTCGATTCAACTGAATCGTGTTGTTCGTTCAAGGTGTAACGGAATAAGTCTGTTCTTGTGTTGGATTTCCGAGAGTTGGGGTAAAGGTAACTATACCATTATTAGCAGGGACCGCACGACACTATGAGTGGTGACTAGCCAGTGCAGCCGGTCGACAGAGCCTCAATAATAGTGCCTTGTATTTCTGTTGGCAGCGGATTGAACATTTGTTCACAGTCTTTCTCTTGTACGAGTACACGATTGAATATATAGACGTTTTCCTTTGAGGAACGAGCTCATCATTGACGAGCTCTTCCAGATATTTTAGACACCAAAGGGTGGGAAAGGCTCTTGTCGCCGCGTTCCAGGTCAGCGTATTGCCTTTAATAATATATTCCCACGATACATTGTATATGTCAAGGATGTTACCTGCAGCCAGTCTTAATTTAACTGGGAAATTTGATCGACATCTGAATCGCTAACCAGCTGCGGCGGTTCCGATATTTATTAATGATACCATTTTTATCCGGTTATATTTCCCCTGTCAGCAGGCGGAAGGGATCAACTGGGGTTTGCGTTTATCGCCCGGCACTCGAGGTCCAATTTTACTCGAACATTGCGCAGGCCGATTCGTGTATTGATTTGGTCGATCGGCTTGGTTGGCCTAAGACGACTTAACTTCAATCGCACTCGCTGGCGCTCCACTTCACAGCCACCGCTACTTGCCATGCAGGGAAATGCAAACGCAACACGAGCAGAGGACTCAAACAAGGAAAAGCTGGGTGCCTACTCCGCGTGGAAACGGTGGACCGGTACTCGAGCCGTACAGTACACGTCATGCGTTAAGAACTTGGATGCTAATAATTTCACACTCGAATTTTATTTGGTTTCTTAGATATGCCTAGTACGAATTTATGATTATCTTCGAGGGGCAAAACATATTTTGAAATCAGTAAGTGCAAAAGGGTCGGCACTTACGAACCCACCAGAATGCACTGCGGCCCAGGAGAATATCGTACTGCCTAAACAACTCCCGAGACCGCATCAATAATTGACCGAGTTTCCTCCTGTCCAAACCGATCTCAGAGCTGGCTGCGAACATTATTGAGCTTTAAAAAACTGTAGTAAAATACAATTCCCACTTACTAATGTTCTAGTTGTTTTCTTCTAGAGCCAAAGCGTGCGTACACGTCCTCGTGGCTCGAAGCTACCGTCAGGTGCATACGGCACGGAAGTAAGCCCGGCGATGGGTGCGTGCATTGTGTCAGTAGAGCCACACAACGAAGAGAACGCGGAGGGTACAGTGGGAGCGGGCGGGCACAACAGCCAGTTGGGAGATTCAGTTGACGGAGGAAGACCCGCTGCCAGCAGTACGGGGGGGTTACATCGAAACTTAACGAACGTAGCGTAGATCGTGCACTGTAGCTTGAAAGTCTGATCCGGGTACATACAGCGCTACTAACGTCCAGCCGTAGTGCAACAGCATTGGGGTGGTTTAAACCGGGCAACATGATACAGGTTGATGTCTCCTCAAACTTTTCGTGGATGCGCAGGAGATAGAGGGCATGTGGTATTTCACGTGTTATGGCTGCGCTCTTTGCAAATTCAGCTTTTGTTCGGCGGTCTTTGCAAAATAATAATCTCGATATATTACGATTTTCGCGTTTTGCACACATTGGCTCAATAAGGAACCTGTGTTTAAGCATTTATCTTTAAATTGGACGGAACATATGCCCCAAGCCTCGGCCAAAACACGATTATCTTAACCCCTTTGAGACCCCGGGATAGCGACCAACACACTGACGAGCTTGGTGTTACCGGCTGTCTACGGGCAGCTTGAGCGCCCGGGGTTACGGTTAGGATCGTGTTGCGCCCTTGCCATACGAATCATTGCATTGAAACTTGGCCACAATTTCGTATCATCCCCTATCCGCGCAGTTGCCCTTGCCGAAATCGTCACTTTTTATCGCCAATTTTCTCCGCTGAAGCCCCAAGAGGGTTAACTGCTGTCGTAAATCGTAAGTTTCCCCGAGCTAGGAGTCCCCAGTCTAAATACACTGCCAAACGGCGTGTTCGGGCATGAAGCGCTGGTAGGGTATTCCAAAATGAAAGGAAGCCTCGCAAAAATAACAGCAGCGGTAAGCTGTCTGCCTATGATCGTAGACCGAAGGCGCATGAAGCTGCAATTTGTTCGTCCAGTGGTCGTTGTAACCGCTCAGGTGGTGACACACGGCAGTAGTAGTATTGCACGACTAGCCAGCGCATACACAAAAGAAGGGCCTGCACGAACAGGTTGGTCTCGATTTAGGGACGTCGGTTGGCATTTAAAAATAGTTGTGATATGACTAGTGTACGAGGACAGGTATCCCTAGCCAGGTCAGCCTATGGAACGGGTACTCGTTGGTACTCACGTGTGTTGTTTGCTTAGAGATAGAAGAAGAGCAGCTTTATTCCTTTCCGTGACGAACGTCTGAGACAAAAGGGGAAGGGCACCTGGGAACCGTCCTGGTTCCCATCTGAGATACGCCTTCCAAGTAATACCAATACGATCCAAATACCTGATACCAGGTATTTACCAAACGTTTCCACATCATACCGGCAGTACCATAACACTAGCCCACTCTGATGAGCCGTATATGCAGAAATATGAGAAATTTGTGGAAACCCCGATTCCACGAACTAAAACATGAGTCGAAGATGCGGCTCCTCAAAACCCACTCCCACACCTCTGAACGGCAAGGCTACGAAGCCGAGCAAGGAACGTCAAAAAAGAAGAAACGTTGGAACCGAAAATCCTGCAGTCATTGTACATGAACTGCCCCCCCGGCTCGAGAGCGGGGGCTCGGTAGACTGATAAGACTGGAAAACTAGACACTTAAAAACTTCCCCGAAACCCGGCCCAAAACATTCAGAAAGCGTGTCCTAAGCCCCAAGTTAGTGGCTCGATTATCCAAACCCGCCCCGGCATTGAGCGGGGGGGGGTCGGCAGGACGAATTACGCTAAAACTACCCCCAAAACCGCCCAGAAAAAACATCAGAAAGTGGTAGGCGAACTGAGAAGAAAAACAGTCCGAACCGAAAACTCGGAAAACGTCGCAAATACAAACTACAAAGAGGTTCCGCCCCAATCCCCCGAAACAACATGAGAAAAGAATCGAGCGCAGCGGCGGCGCGAAAAATTCAGCTGTCCACTGTTGCGCCTCGTGATTCATCTACGTTACGCTGAACCCCCCGCGTAGACGCGCTGGCTAAGTGTACTTGTAGACACCAAGAACCTCGTACAGCTCCTGTTGAAGTCGTGTAGCGCGCCGGAGAAAGAGGAAGCTTGATCGGTCCTGGGTCATCCAAAAATCGAACGAAGTAACTCCGTCCGTTGGTGTAGTCGCGCTGATTTTCCCGAGCCACCACAGACCGTCGTCGCCCTTGTACCAGAAGTGGGCCCGGTTGGGAAGCACGGTGACACTGTACCGGCGAAGCCATTCGGCGTGCGGTACCCAACCATAGCCGGGGGCTAGGAACCGTTCGCCGTTACTCCGAGAAAGCTCCCGTTGGGCAGCGCCAATCCGCATTCGACGGTACAGGCGGTTGGTTTGGCGGTGCTGGTTTGGGGTGCCGKCCCAGTATCGCAAAATTTACCGGCGAGAGTGTCGGAGATCCATTTCCCGTTCCCAAGACGGGCGAGACAGTCCCGTCCAGTGCGTCTCGTACATCACCGCGATGACACCACCTCTGCCCCGAACCGACTGGTGTCCCGTAATTTTCTCCACTTCGAGACGTTGGAGAGGAGTGGAAACGTCGTCCTCGGTGACGTGGTAAGGGGGGGATTTCTTGGAGAAGTTGTTGAGGACGTATTGCGTCAACCCCGCAGGCAAATACTTTTGGCATGTCGCCGTGGTCGTGGGGGTTGGCACAGGGCTTGCAGCGTTGTACCGACACGCACTTGCGAGCATCAGTGCCGGGCATGTCGGAGGATAGGTCCAGATATAGGAGCTTAGTCCCGAGAGGAATTTGTCTGGGGTGTCCGCGGAGGAGCAGGGGCCGACTGCAAGGACTTTGTAGGGCCCCGTCCAGTTCAGCGACAGCTTGGCCTTGAGGACCTTGGCGTCCGTGTCGTCTTGGCTCCTCTGACGAATGGTGGCTGCCGTATTGTACACCCACGCCCAGCCGCCAGTGATGAATTTGGGGACCGGACGCAAGGCGTCGGAGGGGGCGGAGTTGCGCCGGTCACGCGAGAACCGTGAGGGCGTGGTGTTCGCGAACGATGTCGTACGCGCGCTGCTGGCGGTCCGTCGCCAAGTCGCAGTACGCGAGGTGGTCGCGGGCCAAACTCTGGTGGCCGGCGACGCCTGTGCGCTCAAATATCGTGAGAGGAAGGCGAGGGAGCCGACCCATGTGGACCTCGTTGGGAGCCAAACCCGTGGCGGCGCTGACCGAATTTTTGTACGCGAATTCGACGTGGGGGAGCTGTTCATCCCATTTGTTCTGGAGTTCGTTGACGACCATCGCCAACATCTGCGCCATTGTGTGATTCACACGTTCCACCCCACCGTTGCCGTTAGGGTGGTAGAAGCTCGTGGCGATTTTTTTAACTCCGAGAAGCTGATAGACGACGTGCGAAAGCTTCGAGCAGAACTGGAGGCCGTTGTCCGAGAGTATGCTGCGGGGGCATCCCCAGAGGGGGATATACTTGTTGATGAGGATGTTGGCCGTGCCCTCAGCGGTGAATTCGGCGGTGGTGACGGCGAACATGTCGGCGCGGCGACTGAAGCGGTCAGTGACGAGCAAGATGTAAGTGTTGCCCCGGGGCGTGGTCGGAAGGGGGCCGAAGTAGTCGACGCTGACAGCTATGCCGGGCCCTTCAGGCAGGGGCATCGATATGACGGGCCACCGGACCGTTAGCCGCGAGGTTTTGCGCGCTTGGCCCTTTAAGCAGTGGCGTAGCCACCACCTGGTGCAGATGTTCATACCGATCCACCAGTAGAAACGTTCGAGCATACGCAGGGTGAGCGCGGTTCCCAGGTGGCAGGAAGCTGTGGAATGGCAGGCCTGCATGACCCAGGGGCGCATGAGAAGCGGCACGTAAATGCGCAGGGGCTCGTCGTTCAACAAGCAGGCTGTTCGGCCCACCGAACGCGTGGCGTCAGGCGCTAAGGGTGGAGACGGCCGTCTAACAAGGAGGACGAGCCCGTCGTCGGTTGTGTGCAGTTGTCCTTTGCCAGCCAGTTCCTGCACCTCCGAGAAGGAGGGGCGTTGGTGAGAGGGAAAACAGGACAAAACGTCGGCTGGCAAGGCGTCAGGCCGGCCGAGAATGATGTAGCGTATGGCGGCGTGGCACGCGGGCTCGGCCTGTTGCTCCCGGGCCCAGTCGGTTTGCGAGTAGCGCGCTGCGGAATCACCGAACTGTAGTTCGGCAGCTGCGCTGAGGGCATCCAAGTCCGTCGCTGCGACAGACGGTATGCCAGCGGGCGTTGGAAGTCTTAAAAGAGGAGTCCCCTCAGGCTCGGCGCGGTCGCGGCCGGACGGAATGGGTACCGTCGGGACAGGCGAGGCGGCCGGAGCGGGGGCCATGACGACGGTCGAAGGCGGTCGTGGCCGAGGAGCTCTCGGCGGGGTTGTAGCCCGCCGGGAAACTGGTTGAGGGGCCCCGCCTGGCCCATATCCATAGTCAACTGCAGGCGGTGCGGCGCCCGTGGCAGCGGCTGTTCTCCGACGCGTCCTGGTGGAAATGCGGCCCGAGGGCGGCAAAACCGTCAGAGGCGTCGGTTTGTCGGGCGGCGGAGGGGCGGACGCGGCCGGATCTGTGATCGCGGCGGAATCAGCTCCCTGTGGAGTGCTCGTCGGGAGAGGAGCATGCTGGGCGAACGTTGTCACCGGGGGCTTCTGCAGAGCCCGTGCCGCCCTCTAAGGGTACGGCAAAAACCGAAGCGAACGCGGTGTTGGCGGCAGGTGAAAATTCCCCACTGGCCGGACGGCTATCGACGGTGGCGACGGAAGCAGATACACGAGCGACGAATCTCCCCGAAGGAGCAGAGAGGTCGTCAATCCTCATACGTGGCCCGTGTGTGCGAAAATCGCGAAAATCGGAGGAGGTGAAGGGTAGCCCACCCAAAACCCCACTATGGGGCTCGGGCACCAGCCCACCCAAGCCGACGCCAGGGGTTGGTGAAGAGCGGGTGACGAGCCCGCAGGCTCGGATGAGGAAGATGTCATCGTCGTCGGCAGGGGTGAGGCTGCAAGACCCACTCCGGTCGTGTTCCGTGGCTGGTTCCGGCAAACGGGACAGAAAGTCAGCATTTCCGTTGGCGCTGCCTTTGCGGTACTTGAGTATGAAGTGGATTGGAAACCCATTGTGAGTTCACGCGCAGGTTCGAGTCCTGCCGACGACGCCAAATGTAAGGAACCTAGTGTAAGGGGACAGGGTATCCCTAGCCAGGTCAGCCTATGGAACGGGTACTCGTTGGTACTCACGTGTGTTGTTTGCTTAGAGATAGAAGAAGAGCAGCTTTATTCCTTTCCGTGACGAACGTCTGAGACAAAAGGGGAAGGGCATCTGGGAACCGCCCTGGTTCCCATCTGAGATACGCCTTCCAAGTAATACCAATACGATCCAAATACCTGATACCAGGTATGTACCAAACGTTTCCACATCATACCAGCAGTACCATAACATAGTCACTACAGTGAGACAGCTAGCGTGCACGTACTGTAGTGAACAGTGTGCCAGCGCGCGTGATGCGGACTAATTCACCACAGCGCGCATGGGTTTAGGTTACTATCACGTAGTCACAGAAGGCTCGGGGCTCTAGTTTCCCAAGGACTTGACATCCTAACCTCGAATGCCGTAAATTAATTTACTGCGTATGAGTGTAGCTTACTGCGAATTCGACGTAAAACTCATTCATGCAAAGCACCTGCCAATGTAGCGCGAAAGTCATTCCATGCATCCCCTGGCCTGTGTACTCGCCATGTTTATAGGGGGGGGTATAGTCGCACCAAACCTTTGGCAGGCAGCAGGCGTTTCTTCAAATACGACAATATTTAAGACCAGTTATTTATGGGTGGCAGTGCGTGTCCCCGGCAAAGCGTGGTAACGGCGTCTTAGCGCCAAAGGTGGTGAAACTCGTGCTCGTACTTCTGCACTTGGATAGTTGAAATATAGTGTATATTATACGACGGTCAGCCAAGTAACAATTGAGGGTTGAGAGCAGTAGACTCGACGGAGTCTAGGTGGTTCTGGGAAGAGAAAAAACTAGCAAAAACGACATACTGAGGAGTGACCGCAGGGTAGCTGAATCATGTGATGCACCGTTGGAGCTATCGTCTTTTACGACAATGTATAATAATGATGCTGTGCTTCGGAACGAAGTAGTCTCACTGCAATATCCAGACAGATATGTTTCGACTACGAAACCGTCAATATCATATTGTATCATAGTTATCTTATGACACCGCGTTTCATCCTGGTGTACCAATCGCAATTACTACTCGTAGGTCATCTTAAACACAGCAGCTTCGCGGCTTACTACTCCGGCTAAAAGCAACTACTTGCACTGCACATTGAATACCCATATGCCACCCAGACAAAACTTAAGACTCCCCCTCAATGGAAGTGAAAGATTGTCAACGATGACCTGTGCTTGATGGGATCCTTAAAGAGACTTGACTAAAAGGCCGATCATGGCTATCGAGTATCAGCTCTTGTTGTTATCGATAGAGGTGGAACTGAAGTGCCGAACGTGGATACTATTCACACGTACTTGATGCATGTGATTCCTAAGACCAAACGTTATAGTACCACTTTGTGGCTCTTTTTTCTTCCCGATTTTTATTTCGCCAACCAAAGATAAAGGCTGTGCAGCAGCAGCAGTGCCTATGGCCAAAACAACATAGTACTCGTATCCATTCAAAATATGGTACGTATCGTTTTCGTATACGTACCCTTTGTACGTCATACGTACATAATATACGTATCGTTCTCGTATATAGTGCAAGGCATGTATTATCGTATATATTTGCGGACCAATAAAAGAGCCAACCAAGATAATGGCGTATTGTGCCTGGCATCATCTCAGGGGTCGGATGATGGCGAGGCACCCCCTTTTGTTGGATTTTACAATCTTGGGAACATAGTGGACCAACGTTAAGCTCCATACGAGGGGTACACCCATTTTCTTTGGCACTATGTTGCGGATAAGATTATGAACGAGCAACAAAGTGGTACCATAACCTTTGGTCTAAACACGAATAAAATTACCCAATCAACCTTGTCTATAGTATTCTTGCTCAATGTCAACGGCAAAGGTCAATAACTATTGTCATCGCATACATGGTTGGCACCTCTACAATTTCATCTCTAACTACGTTGAGTACTTGGTTTGGTCTGCATACTCCGTTGCTATACTGCAACGAAGGTCGAATACTCCTTTGCCGCGCCGCAAAAACATAATCCGTGCCAGTTTCGTTTGCGATGGGTGATCAACCCTTCTACAGCTAACACAACAACTACAACGCATGACTTGGCAACGTAATGTCACGTCGTAATAGGTTCGAGTCTGAAGCAGACATTCCGTACCGAAGGCTGTCACACACAGACTCGGATCCCGCCCGGGTCTTCCTATACGTACACCACACATACATATCAATATGTTTCACTCCCAACGCCGTTGTTGACCGTAAACTTTTCTTCTAAAAGGATACCAGTGCAACAGCATTGTAAACTACCAGGCATCATGTTTCGCTTCCGAAACATACTGCAATACGTTCTCTGTATTGCATTGCCCCCAAGGGTGGCTGAATAGTAAACAAACTTGTTTGTTTGTGTTAGAGAGAGGCGACATACATTATTTCGCAACGCTCGCAGCTTCATCTCAGGATGAAACGACATTTCAATGGTCAGTTTGTTACTACTGCAAAAACTCAAAACAGGCTAACACGTTTGTGCCCGCCCCACACATATAAAGCGTGTGGCACTGCGACAAAGCAAATCTCGCCACCAAGACGGCGCAAACCGAGGCGATAGAGACGTCGCCCTAACAGCGCCCCAGAAGATGACGGTACAGTGAACGCAGGATCTGTGTTCTAGTGCTTCCAACCGATTATGCTGTTCCCTGACCCCCGAAGCGGTGTCCCGACGATTTCGCCAAAGACGGTGGTGGTTTCAGCGACCTCAGACGCGATGTTCCGGCACAACCCTACAAGATGACAATGTTGGAGCCGTTCTCCCTCGGATATCTCAAAATACTCCACGTTTGGACCAATAACGAAATACACTTTGGCGATCCATCGATGTACTGTTACCCCGTTCTCCCGCGGTTCCCCCAAACTCCTCGACGTCTGGACCGATCCCGAACGACCCTTCGGCGACCCCTCGATGTTACTGTTATCCAGGAAGCTCCGGCAGCACCTTAGAAAAGCAGTGACGTACGTAAAGATCTCGAATGTTGTGGTCGTTTAGGAAATGTCACGGGGCAGATGTTTGAAGCGATCCTGGAAACGTCTTGCCGGCGATCCCGCGCTACGGCGACCCCTGGCGGTGATGAAACCCCCAAGCCTCCTATCGCTGCCATGACGGCCGGGGCGGTTCTGGTCTGGAAACATGTACTCACTCGCTCAACAAAACAGGAGACAAGCGGGCCGGCCCTGGTTCCTTACCCATCCCACTCCTCCCACTCCATTTATGATGTTGGTCATTCACTAGCACTACTAACAAAGATATACCGTACCTGGCACTAGTTACCGGGATTTTTGTGTGTGTTGTCTCCACACGTTCTTTCTACCGAACTTCATCCCAACGTCCGTCTTGGTTTCGTATCCTGGAGAGATACTGACCATGTTGTAACAAACTGCGAGACAGAAACAAAATAAAGGCGAGGCTTGTGAGGATATTCTTGAACAGAACGAGACAAAAACTGTGTTTTGTTGAGACGGAAGAATTCAGAAGCTGAGTTATTCTTGGGCTTCATGAGAGATAATATACCCCTGAGAAGGTCAGGCACTATTCGAAATGAAACGCTCAAAAGCTTGAACAGGTCAAGCGGTTGTCATAGTTCACAACGTGATTAGTACGAACCCCAAGACGTGGGCACACGAAAAACCACGAGAGGGTTGCTCGTGGAACCAGTATTCACAGTTCACCAAGTACAGCCATCTTCAGCCGGACGCGTACGACCTTAGCTGGCCAGGAAACTATGTATTAAACAGCACGACAATCCTGGTCAATGAAGATAGATCAACCAGACCGTTTTTGTAGTTTCACTACATGCCGCCCAAACACACACACTTCTTCCCTCGTACCGCAGTGAGGGTAAAGTCGTAACACGGAGATGCGACCAAGGCGCCGCATGCGCTTAGAGAGATCGTTCCAGAGTCAGGGGTAAACCCGAGGGACTTCGCATTGCGTTACCTCCGTATAGGAGTAACCCCTTTGCTCGCGGCGCGCGAAACCCGTGTCAGAGCGAGAACTTAAGACGGAAGAATGACGAAAGTCTGGGGTATATATGTATACACGAGTGCCAATAAGGAGTAAATGGGTAACTACAGGAACGGGGTCTCAGAGGCAATCATGCCAGGATATTGTATTGGGAAACGGTAATAATAACGGAAGGACCTCGGAGTTGAAGGGATTTCGAAAACTCGAAGCCCATGTTGGTAAACTCGATCCCCCGAGACCGTACCGTAATGTAGACCCCATTCGAGGGGGACAGGGGAGGAGTTAATCGGATGATTGCACGGATCGAGCTGTTACACGGAGTAAACACGGCGTCGATAAGCACATGTGAAACCGTCAGTGAACCGTCAGTGACTTCGGCTGCATGCCGAACCAATGGGAAATCCCTCCCGCGTCAGAGTCATTTCAGGCCAGGATACGGTCTGGGGAAAACTGTAATAGTATCGAAAGAACCCCGGATTTGAAGGAGTTTGAATCATCGAAGATCATTTGGGTTACTCGGTCGTTCGAGCCGGTACACTAGGCCTTAGTCGAGGGGGCCAGCGAAGGGAGTAATAGGATGATTACACGGAAATCGGGCGGCTACACGGAGCATTAGGAGTTTCGGTGTGCACAAGTGAAACCGTCAGTAACGACGGTGGCATGCCGAACCAATGGCAACTCCCTCCCACATACCAGAAAATACGAACAACATCCAAATTCGAAATTTAACTCAACAAACCGAGTAATAGTCGCAATTAATGGGTGAGGTACGTTTAATGTCAACGTATCGGGTACGAGAACACAGCAACATAAACCATTATACCCGTAGGTACCAGAAACATTAAACTAAAGCACTTCAACATAAACAATATCTGGAACGTATCAAATGACGCAAGGGGACCAGGAACGCTGCCTTGTTATGAAGATAAGCATATGTGCTCAAGACGAACCGATAACAGCTGCACAGCTGAAGCAAAACGAACGAAAAAGGGGAAGATACCAGCATAAGGACGGCGGGAGCAAAAAAAGAAATAGAGACGGAAACAAGGCAAACAGCAAGATAGATAAGAGGAAAAAGGAAAGAGAACATCGTACTCCAGGCGACATTAGTAGCGTGGATTCCCGTCTGTGCTACCAAACCGATCAGTGGACCTTGCCACACGTTCTACAATCCCCTCCCCACTGTCGTGTAAAGCGGCGACAAGCATCCGTACTGCCGCTGCCTCCCAGTGAGTAACTCAACAAGAAACAGACAACCACAATTCATGGTGTCCAAGGGCTATTATTAGTCGAACCGATACCTTGCCACAAAATCTACCAAACATATCATATCTGCGCTCATTCGTCGACGACTGTATTGTTACAGTGGGCGCCCTGTGTTAAGAAATGTCAATTTTGCGATTTTATGTCCAGACTCAGTTTCTTACTTTGTTTCCGACGTAGATATCACTCTTTGTATGAGATTTGAAGTGGATCCCACTGCTGTTGACCTGTGTTTCTGACAGTAACTTTCATATTTGTCCTGCGAACCTGAGGCGTTTGTTCTCGGCTTAATGTTTCTGAACTCCACCTCGCCACTGTGCCACCTCGACATCAAACGGTCCGGCTCGTTGATGAGCCCCCGTGACCAAATGCCACCCGCCTTGGCTGCGCACTCGGCTATAACACCGTCTCTACTCCAAATACCAAAAGGAGCTTTCCGTGGACACCTCGACGGGGTTTACGACATTGTTTGTAGTTCTTGATTTACTTCCCTTGAAGTAAAAGTTTACTTCCATCAATGTTTTTTTAGTATCATGGAAGTAAAAGCTTACTTCCATAAACGTTGTTGTACATTTACTTTCATGAATATACTATTTGTTTTTATGGAAGTAAACTTTACTCTCTTCAATGAAATACCACATTATTTTAACTTTCATATCAGCAAATTGGCTTATGTAAAAAACGTATTGGAAGTAAACCTTCCATGGAAGTAAAATCACGTCCATGGTTCCGTGGTAGTTTCTGTTTGAAGCGGGCCTTAAGCAACTAGACAGGTCTAGCGTCGATCCGCGCTGCGCGCCACACGGTTTTTAGTATGCCGTTTGTAATTGGTCCACATTTTAGTTATCGGGATGGGCCCTTTTTGGGTGGGACGGTGTACCATCTGGGAGAAGGGGGTGAATTGATGCACTAGCTTCCATGTTTTACTTCTATGGAATTAGAAGTTTAATGTATTTCCAATTTCATCACATGAAAGTAGAACAACTTTAGTGGAAGCAAACGAAAATCCATGGACGTCAACATTTTATTCCATAGAAGAAAACTCACCTTTCGTGCAAGTACATTTTACTTCAATGAAGTAACAAAACACTTTCGTGGAAGTAAACTTTACTTTCATGGAAATGTTTTCGCTTCCGTGGAAACTTTGGTGGGCGTAACCTAAAATGTCAAACAATACAGAAGATCGCCTCGGTGGCTTGAAAAGCCGAGGTCGTCTGCTAGACATTGGGCCCAGTTTGTTTCTGGTCTTCCTGGTCCCGAGTTCTCGCCACCAGCCATCGTCCCAAACATAACCTGATGAGTCAGCCTCTCATTGGTCGTCCGTTGTACGATACCCGCAAGGGGAAGGCGCCGTTTGGGGATGGTCGTCTCAACGCTCTCCCATTGTGGTTTCCGGAGACCCTCGGCGTACGACATGACGTGGTCGGTGCGTTGTTGGCGCGGGAAGCCGATGACCCGTAAGAGGAGGTTATGGTGTGCTCTTCGGAGTTAAGCGAAACGCTCCTGGCCAAGGGTCCACGTCACACACCCGTGCAGCAGAGTCTCCATCACCTCAGCATTTAGCATGCGCACCTTTAGAATGAACGGGGCATCCTGCATAATATCGTACAGCTCCATTTTTTACCGATTGTAGCATGCCCTTGGGAGTCGGATCCGTCGTTGGATCTCTGGCATACTATCAGCGCTTGAGATACCATACCAGCCTAGGTACAGATCGTCTGTCTATACCCACCTCTGGCCCGCTGCTTCGATTGCGAGCGGGGGGGGTCCGTGCGTAGTTCGGTGTCCGCAGCAACATGGTGTCCGCTCTTGGATTTTCGCATAATGCAAGACCTTCTCATTTGGAAACGGTCATAACGACGGCCATCATCTTGGCAAGGCCTTCCGCCGACTTAGACACAACGCCTGCAACGTCGGTGTACAGTGTACCCCATACTGCCCTCCGTACACATGCTACTTTCGTGGACCAGCCATCACCTCGTCCTCCCCACACACCTGTGATCTCTCACGAGACCCACTCCTGCAAGAGAGACTCCTGCTGCTGTTGGAGCAGTGTTTGGCCAATCGGAGTTCGGCACAGCTGAGAACGCGCTGCTGTGGGAAGAACCCACGAGGGGCAGGACCCATCATTGCTGGACGAGGTACTACAGCAAGCGAGGAGATACGATTTTTCGTGATGGTGATTCGCGGAGGTTCGGACCGAAAGAACGCGGGGCAACTGCTTCCCGTCGAGGTTGCCTAGCCAGGGGTCCGCCATACCAGCCAAAGAGGTCTGGAAAGAGGGGTGCATACCCCAGCGGTGAGACCGGTGGAGACTCAGCCGCGACTGCCGGTGGCAGTGGCAGCAGCGCCAAGGCCACCGGAGGTAGTACTTTCGTAGGGAAATTCTTCAAGTGTGGCACGAAGGGCCATATGATTGCAAACTGTACGAAGAAGGGGTGCAACGCATGCAACGGACTGGGGCAAGCTGCTGATGTTTGCCCCGTCCAAAGAAGAGTCTGTGCTGTCGGAGGCGAGCGAGATTGGAGCGAGAGAGACGGCGATATTGGTACAGCCCAGGCTTCAGCTTTCAAGGCGGAAGAAGCAGGCAAGTGCAGTGATGGTTTGGGTAGAATGGGGGAAGGGGAGTCGGCTTCGTAGGTAGGCGACGAGGTATGTATTTGCGATAGTGGGGCGTTTACTCACATGATGCCCACAGCAGATTGCATGATCAACTACAGAGAATGCAACGTGAAACTGCGCATCGCCGATGGTCCACCTCGCTCGATCGAAGGATACGAGGATGTTCGTTTTGTCTTGGAGTCCGGGAACAGTCTCGTGCAAGTGCTGCTGACTAACGTGGCGCACGTGCCACCCCTCTGCTATCACTTATGTCCCCTGTCCGGTCTTCCTAGCCCATACCATTACACCTGCCCACTCTCGTCAACAAAGGCCACAATTTCGAAGGGCGCCCCTCGGGGATTGTTGTCGGGCTCAAGTCAAAGCGATCGGTCCTGGTTCCGTTGAGTGGGACTCTGCACATCCTTTACGGCCACCGGGTCGACAGCAGTAGTAGGGGGAAAGCCTGTGCTGTACTCGATCCAGGGC
Source organism: Saccharina japonica (assembly GCA_008828725.1). NCBI lineage: Eukaryota > Phaeophyceae > Laminariales > Laminariaceae > Saccharina > Saccharina japonica. Next base: position 26,266 of record MEHQ01000807.1, read on the forward strand.
AAAAGCCCAGTAAGCCCGTGATCAACATCAACGACTACCCCTGCGCAGCTCGACGCTCCCACGGAGTTTTACTCCGCAAGACCGTGCAGCAGCAACGAATAATCCTCGAGGGAAACTTGTTGGAACGCAGCGGGTGCTCCATGGCGAAGGGGCTTCGCAAGGGCATTAGGCAGTCCACGCGCACACGAGCAGGTAACAAGCTCGGGAGGGTGTTAGTGGATTTGAATGGTTCCAAGATGGTATAGTCTTTTCTCAGGGAGTGGTACACTCTCATTGTGCGCGATGACGTTTCACGGTATACGTGGGTTTATTTTGCACACCACAAGCCGGACGCCACGGAATTGTTTGGGCAGTTCCTCGCGGATTGTCACGCAGACGATGCCCCTTCGAAAGTGGTCATCGTCCGATCGGACAGGGGTGGTGGTCTCCGCGGGGAGAGGTTTTGAGACCTGTTTAGAACACGAGGGATCAAGCAGGGATTCACGACGGCAGACATTCGCCAGTTCAAAGGGGTAGCAGAGCGTGCGCTAGGCTTGATCGAGACGGCCGCAATAGCGGGCCGAATCCAGGCTCGGGAGCTATATCCTGGCGCGCACCTATCAGTAACGGAGTCGTTGTGGGCTTGAAGGTCGCACTGGGCGTGCGATGCTTTCAAACCGGAGAAGAACCACCTCTAACCCAGAGAGCAAGTCGCCATCCGAGATGCGGTGTGGTAACCCCCCCCCCACGGCAGTACTTCTGGGTGGCGGTATACGAACTTCATGGGGATCGTTTTGTGAACGTACCTCACTATTATTCTTGGTGGGGTTTCAAATGCAGTCTACGGTATGTTATGTGTTCTCGTGGCCCGTCACTTTACATACACCCATATACACTCTCTCTCGTGCTACTGTTGTTGTTGTACCTCATATTCATACATATCGTGCAAGGTAGAGAGGTGCTACTACGTAGAGCACATATTCAATTTGTACACAGAGTACGAGTAAACACTCACAATAATATGGTACACACATAGGGTTTAAGGATTATGGGGCTGACGACTGCCGCTTATTATGATCGACTTAACGCTCACAGAGTGTGCCGAGGTTTTGAGGCTGTGACGCCGCCCGCTTAACTGTGGTTTATGCACACATAGCAAAAGCAAGGTATTTGGAGTAGACGCCACCCGCTTGGTTATCTCCGTAACTTTTGCTTGACAGCACCACAGCACCGGCCCCATATCAAAGTACCTTGCACCCACTATATGATGTGTATGTATGTGTGCAAAAGTCAACTAAGCGGGCGGCGTCAGCCTCTAAACCCCTGCACACTCTTTCTTTGTGTGTGCGTAAAGTCAACAATAATAAGCGGGAGGCGTCAGCCCCCTATAACCCTTGCACCCTCTATATGTGTGCATAAACCACAGTTAAGCAGGCGGCGTCACAGCCTCAAAACCTCGGCACCCTCTGTGTGTGCGTTAAGTCGATCATAATAAGCGGCAGTCGTCAGCCCCATAATCCTTAAACCCTATGTGCGTAAATTATTGTGAGTGTTTACTCGTACTCTATTTGTACAAATTGAATATGTGCTCTACGTAGTAGCACCTCTCTACCTTGCACGATATATATGTATAAATATGAGGTACAACAACAACAGTAGTAGTAGCACGAGAGAGAGTGTATATGGGTGTATGTAAAATGTTACTCGTACGTTATTTGACTTGATGCGAGGGTTTGCATCTCTCCGGTACTACAGTAGCTGATACACAAAACATACACCGATACTGACCGATACACCCTGCTGGATACACCGGATACACCACCAGTATACACGAGGTATACTCGTGCACGGAAAAAAAACAAAAAAAGTGGTAATTTGTTTTTTTCGGCCTCTCGGGGGGGGGGGGTTAGGTGTATGATATCCTCGGCCGCCCCTGGATTTAGTGTTGTATTTGCGCCTTTTTAGATGTTTCGTTTTCGAAACTCGCTCCCCAGGTGCGCAGTGCACTTCAAAACCATCTCTCCTCGAGTCTTACTGTATCGGGACAGCATCTTCGCTGCCCAGGTATACACGAATAAACATGGCGTGTACGGAGATCTGTCAAGCAAACGGTCCGATCTAACGGCTCTATATTAAACTGTACAGCACAGCAGCAGTGTGAAGTAAAGGACTGCTTGGCATAGTCCATAATATAGATAAGAGGTACTTACTACGAGAATGGCTTCTTCGTTGAGTGTTGGCCTATCCTTGTTCTTTTTACGCTGTATAATGATGTTATACAGTTAGTAGTACTCGACAGCACTTAAGAACTCGGCAGTTAAGAATTTAAGGCTGGATTTTCAGACGAAAATAAGAACATGACCTCTTTTGTACTGAAAATAGTGTAGGACACACCCTGCCTTACATAATAATTCCAGCCTGGTCAGAATTAAGAGGTTCTTGACTGGTGTCGCGTACTGTATACAGGTACATATCAATCGCTGTCTTTTCTCTATGTTGTCCCTTTTTTGTCCCATGTTTTCCCTTCTGCTTCCTTTTTCTTTTTTCCTTTTCCCTTTTTTTCTTTCATTCGTTCTCTCTTATTCTTTCATTTTTTCTCTGGAATTATTTTCTCTGGGTTGGGGTGTGTACGATATGCCACAACAGACATTTATATGAGGCATTTGATGTACCGGGTATATTATTTTTATTTTTTTTGTCCATTCCATGTATTATCTTCGCCCTTCTTTTCTCTCTCCCTCTTTTGTCGTAACTAAGATCCGGGGTCACTGAGTAGGCTCTTCTCCCCGCTCCCCACTAGGTACGTGCCTTGCATTTTTATCGCGAGAAGATTTCAGCACTTTCTTCCCTTGTCGACTTGCGTAGGATTCCGGGCGCCTACACCCACGCCACGAAGAAGGAGCTCTCAGCAATGATTGTTTCCTTCTTATTCTTTCAAATAAAGTACAAATCTCACCACGATGGAATTTGAGCTCGGGTATCAATGCCTTTGAAGCTGACCACTACTAATTATTAGTCTACCGGGCGGGGCGACCGACTTTGTATTTTGTATATTTTGTTTTCCTCGGCTATTCTGCCACTCCAGAGTTAGCCGGTCGCCCCGGCGGACTAGCAGATAGCCACGAAGCCTGTTAGTGTCAAGATCGTGAGTTCGGGCCCCCCCGAGTGCATGCTCGTAGTGACTTCTTCTCGCAAATGAAAAAAACATCTTGACTAGCGGAAAGCGCGAGAGCGTGAGTTAGCAAAATTCGATGAAGATCGACAAGCGTTGGGAAGGCTGAATCCTCTGCGCGATAAAACCAAGGCAAGAGTCGTACGTAGTGGGGGGGGGCGTAGTGGGGGAGGAGGGAGAGGAGCCTACTTTGTGACCCCGGATCTGAGTCACAAGTATTAATATTAATTGGGAGGGAGAAAGACGGAAGCGCAAAGATAATAAATGGGATCGATAAACCCCCCAAAAAAACAAGAGCTTTTTTGAGCGTGTCCTGTGAACGGACTATCTTTTTTCGCCATCAGTTAAAGTGCACCAGCCGTATATTTGCACATACGTGCTGTGGGCAGGTAGATCTGCACGTACGTTTGCACCACCTTTACCCTTGCTCCCACCCGGACCTGATCCCACCCGGATCTGATCCCATTTGGCACCCTGCTGCCACCCACAAGGTGCAGAAATATAATCAGCCCTCCGCAGGAGCCGCCGGAGGCCCACCTGGCACCTCGATCCCATTTAGTACCCATGTAGGCCATACATATCTACACCAACTCCTGCTATACATATTATATATTATATACGAGCTGGTTCCAGCGAGAGCAGGAACGTTTCGGCTTCAGACTTTTGCGCCCTAATTGAAAACGAATTGGAAAACGAAATTTGGCATGGTTGTTCTTCATGACCTTACGAAAAAACGTCATGATGGCCTTTTTTGAAAAAAATCTTTTTTGGTGAATTAGGTCCATTTTAACTTTTTTTAAAATATTTTTCGGCAACTTTGACCCTAAATTACCGACGAAAAAAAACGAAAAATAAAAAAGGCCGTTCTCACGAAGTTTCGTATATTCGTGAAGAACAACCCTGCCAAATTTCGTTGTCCAACTCTTCTTGGATCCGGGCGCTAAAGTGATTTACGTGAAAGTGAATAATCCCCATAGGGTTTCCAAAGAGCTCAATACATTGTTCTAGTAATTCAGCAGGCGTTTTTTGTAACACGCTGTACGGATCGCATAACAAAGCAAGTGTCATAGATGTCTTCCCCTTGTTGATGCGATCATATCAACACGTCTAGCGTCTAATTATTCCCGTATTGGCCGAATTATGGCCGGTATAAGAATCGTATGGATTTAAGTATTGACCGCTTAAATCCCTATACAACAACGCCTCCCCAAGTAATACGAACACTTCCCATATCTCACGAACTACAGCTCGGACGCCAAAACCAGCTTCACCGATGTGTTCGCCTTGTTGATGTGGTGACGTGGGTATGCTTTGTGTTGTGAGTTTCATTGTATTCATTGTTTTATTGCCCGAAGGTGGAATCTAACGCTTTTTCCTGGAACCAGCTCGTAACCGTATTGAATGTACGTGCAGATTCGTTAGACTCGCACGTACGTGCAAGTTCTCTGGAGCCAACGTGAGAACAACAATAACAACAACGAAACAACAATCGTTTGGTTGGTTTCATCCCTTTCCACGCTCGTACGATACGTCATACAGAATTATACGTATACACGTATATACCACACTGGAGGGAAATGTGAGGACCGTTTGGTCTGGACATACACCTTTATTTACCGATATATAACGATCGTTTCAATAACACATATACTCAAACACGGTGTTTATATTTACGGACACAGTAGTACAACAACGGACACAGCAGTAGTACAATATAAACGCTCTATACCTGTTTCCGTCAACAACCTGTGATGCAATATACTCGTATATATCCCACGACCGGCGCGCACACCATCATCACGAGAAGAGCAGCAATCATCGTTTTTTTTGTCCTGGGCTGCCTGGGCTGCTACTTTACTACGTCGTCACTGGTTTTCTTGTGATGGCAGAGTTGTAACCTCTTCGTGGGGAACGACGCCCTCCATTATCAGGGACGTGGCATAATACATAGGTGTACTGCACCTTGTACGGCAGTCCGGGGACACTGGGCGGTCGTTGATTTTTCGTATTATGGTTGGTTCGATTGCTCTTTTTTCACCGCGGGTGGACATAAAATATCGGTTTAGAATGTGGGAGAACACAGAACACACACCACACACTGCATGTACGCGGGTCGTCACTCTGACAGCACTCCAGACAGCAGGCGTGCTACCTATATCTGGTGCGTTTGTGCGGTGCAGACGGCACCTAAAGACAGCAAGCAGCCGCTGTAGTCACTACTCGTAGCCACGAGTAGTTGGTTAATACTGTAGTTGTTGGAACGGGAGGGACTTTATATATCTGTAGTTGACTTGTGGATACGTATCATACGTGGATTCCTGCGGCCGTTCTTAATAGACTTGTTATCACTTACAAATAACGTTAGCGATAAGAGTTCGCCGTTCTGCTCACTGGCTCATCTTGACGTCGAATACGGTGCCACTATTAGCTCCGGTTCATCTATCGCCGTCGAATACGGTGCCACCATTCGCTCCGTTCATCTCCTACCTTCGTGGAGTCGCGCCCCTTTACATCGGTCTCCGTTCATCTCCTACCTTCGTAGAGTCGCGCCCCTTTGCGAACAGTCTTCGCGATTTTTTTACATCGATCGGTCGTCATCGCGCCGTGCGTTATTTCGCCTTTTTAGCGTCACACACATCATTTTCTGTCACGCACGTCGGCTGTGTTGCGCTTGGAACTGGTGGTGTGTCGTGAACCGGTATAACCACTGTTTCACTGTACTAATAGTGTACTACTCGTACTACTTCAAATTTCTCGGGACGTTCGTTTTAGAACTAACGGCAGTACGTACGTATTTTTTTTATGATACGAACGTATCGAACGTATATACGTTGTACGTGAACACTGCTGCTGTTGTTAAATATACACGTACCTTTTTTATAGAACATGAAGTAGGCGTCCTTCCAACGCAGCCACTACGAGTACCAAGGTCTTGGTTTCAAATCATTGATCAACCACTATTAATACATACCACTACTCGCACGGCAATATGAATGCTCTCTACCAGCATGTCTCTACCGCCTCCCCACTGCGGCGTGCTGCTACCCAGTCTGGTGTGTACTACCAGGTATGAGAATGGTGAAGGAAATGCGTAATCACATCCTCTACGTATTAACCCTTCAACAGCAAGTAGGCGTCCTCCCATTGGCAGCCACTACCAAGGTCTTGGGTTCGATTCGGTGATCGGGCGGCCTCAGCCGCAAACCCTTGTATTAATATCATATTATATAATAGTTCAGCTTGCTCGTTGATTTCACTTCATTTGTACGTCTTCGTATCGTGTGCTCTACCTACTATATGCATGGTCTATGGTAGGTAGACAAGTGTCACGCTTCCTGGACGAGTTTTGCTTGTTTTTTTTTCACGATTTCTCGGATCTTCCTACATATGGCTCCATCACCTTTCTGTGACCACGGCGGTAGGGGCTCTATTTGTGAAAAAAAAAGTTATTACAAGTAATAGTATGAGAACAACAGCAACATGTACGTATGACATGATATGTACGTACTCGATTGGTATATGATGGACCTACCTACCTGTGGTAACGGTAACACGCAAGATTCCAACCACGAGAATGGCTGAATTTCCTCGACGATTTTCTCCGGAACTAAATACGTAGTAGGTGGGGCACGCTGCTCAGCAAACATGGCGGCGCTGGGAAGAATCTGACGAGGAATTTTCTAGTACACGTATTATACCTTGAATCCTATTATTTGTTTCCTGTTGATGATGTGTTCACTGGGGGGGGGGGCGGCAGAGGTAGTACCGGCTCTTGACACTGTTTTTGATTTTAGATCGGGAATGAGATGGCAGAAGGTGTGACATGGTCCCCGTATCGGTTTTTATAGCAGAGACGGGAACCTGTTATTACCATCGCCTTGAGCTTGCCTTGAGAACCATGTTTCTCTTTTCCTCTCTCGTGTCTTCTTTTTGCTTTTTTTGCCTTGTTTCTCCCTTTGTTTCCACCCTATCCCGGCGTCTTCATATTTTTCATGTTGCCTCGCCCGTGCAGCAGTTAGCTGTTCTTCTTGGGCATGTGTGTTTTTCTTCTAAGGGCACTTATGTCTCCCTGCGTCATTTGCGTCATTTGTATTCTGTTTCATTTCATAATTCGTTTATTATTTGTTTATTTTTTGTTTTTTTTATTTCGGCTCGTGTCGTTGTGTTCTCGTACCCAGCATCTACCTTGCTTTACCCATAAATTTGCGTTTTATTTTGGTTTTGGTTTTTTCTCTGTTTCACAGTCTGTGACCACAGAATTTGTATCTCTCTAAGATTGGGAATCAGGACAACAACAACAACGTACAGCATCGCTCGGTGTTTTCACGCTCCCTGTTGCCGAGTGAAGAAGAGTCACTATGTGATGTGTTTTCTTCGAGACTCTGTTGCTTGTAGATAAACGCTATGTTCAGAAAACCAGGAATTGAAACACAGATAATATATATATAATGCGCTGTATCGGCGAGCGGTGACCGGTGACGATCAATTGACAGCCGACTGACACACGAATATGATATCGGTCACGGACAAACACACACTCCCTGATTTCTGCAGCTTCAGATAGTGTTCTTCTCATACGACGTATAATATGTATGTGCAGTACGATAGGATGTAGATCCTGCATGAGCACCGCAAGTACGCGCGATCGAAGTGTCACCACACAGCTCGCAAAGATGAGTTTCGACAAAATTCTCAATCTGACCAGATCGGACAGCCACCTGGGGCGTAATGGCAAAGAGACGATGACTGGGTGTTGCTGTAACGATTTTCGGACATGGACGTTGCCTATTTCTATTTACGAATGAATGCATCCACATGGCATGACACACCGAACGCGGGCTACATTTTATGGTTGCATTTTTTATATAAGAGTATATATTATACTGGTATATATTATGAAAATATAATATAAACATGATATATATAATATATGCTTGTATATGCCGGTAAATGATATAACGAAACCTTTGAAGTTTGAAGTTTGGTTACGTAATGTTCTAACAACCACGGGCTATATCGTTGACGACGTCGACGATGGTTGCTCCGATAATTATCCATCGAGAACAACACTCCGCGAATTTTCATTATGCTTCCACAAAATGCAAGAAAAGAATTCTCGCTGCCACACCCACGCTCCATACCAACCCCCACCACAGCAGTCACAACTTTCTCCCATCGCACATCAACTCAAAGCCCTCCTCTGAATCTCCAGCAACATAACACACAGCAACAGCCACCAAGTGATCAAGACAGCAGTGACCAGAGACATGGCACACACAGCAACGATGACAATGCTTCGTATGGCTGCGGTCATGAGCGTCCTCGTCGCCAGGCGAGCCGCGGCTCAAGGCGACACACCTTCGCCGAACTCTCCCATCGCGAAACCAGAGTGCGATGCGAGCAAGACGGTGGCGTTCCTCTACTCCGAGGGATCGGAGCTGCTGTCCGTCGTGTCTGCAGACGGCACCCGAGGCGGCTGCATCACGCTCACGGAGATCTGGGAGTACCTGGACGGCGCCGCCCCACTGTTCGCGGTGGACTCGGGAACCGGCGACGTGAGCGACACCGCGACGGGGACATGGCTTCTCACGGAGAACCTGTCGATTGAAGACGGCATTACTCTCGAGGTGAGGTTGACGATCTATCTATCTATGTCGATCGGTGACATATACAGCTATATATGCCAGGCTTGGTTGCCTGGTCTGTGTGTGCATACATGGATACATAATAAGTGATTTCCGAAGGGAAGACGTTGTAGTCCGTGTCAAAATGGGACAGGCAGCGCGTTGCCTATGTAGAGCACGTGAATTCCCTGCTGTGCATGGGGCATACGATGACTTTGACGACACGTATAATATAACATATAGTGCTGTATATGTTGCTGTGGCAACCGCCAAGCACCCCGCACGAAGGAAACCCACAGGCGCAACCTGGTATCAGATTCGTACGCAGCAGCGCATACCAGGTTCACATATAACAGATACCAGGTAGCTGCTTATATCTACATGTATATACTCGTATATATGCGTATGCATACTGTTGTATACATAAAATACAATGCCAGGTTCAAGAAAATATTATTTATGAAGACCAGATATACATTTGTATGTATATATATATCATACCTGTACCATATACCAGGTACATTTTATAGTTATTGTTAATATTAAATAGTATTCAGCAGTACTATACGTACTCGTCTATATCGTAGAAAATCGTAACGGGGACATTCTCACCACATTTAACATGTACGACGTACATATGATATGATATGTTACTTTTTTCTGGTGCTATACTGCTGTATGTACTACTGCTGTATTTACATCCTCGAGTTTGATGTTTGGGTTTATTCTTGTTTTCCCTCATGCTACGAATTAATAGTGGGAGACGTAACAACAGCCGCGCAGACAGAATACACCGATTGCCGAGGGCGGCAATGAGAAGGACACGGCAGATTGTGTAGCAAAGTTTCCATGCTTAACTACGTTACAGAAACCGAGGCCCAACTAAAGCTGCCGGTTATTAATTTTTTGCTTTTGAGTGCGATCATCGTTGTCTCGATGTTGGCCTTTCTTCTTGCTCTATCTCTTCCCTCTGTCCGTCCGTGTCTCTAATCCCAGTACCCCTTTCCTATATTCTCGGTATTGCTGGAACAGAAGTTGTTAGATCCTCCTCGACATGTATGTACGTGTCATACGTGTTGGTCTCATTTGGCAGTATGGTGGCTGCTTGCTCCATTCGTGTTCTGTCTCGTGTTCGGAATTCCTTGCTTCTCCGATGTCTTGTTTGGGATGCTCTTTTTTTTTAGTGCGCTCTGTCGACTGCGTTGGAACGTCGTGTTCTTATAAAATACGGGGCCAAACCTGCGCCGTCCCTCGAACCACTTGCGATACGTTGGTGTTGCCTGTCTCACAGCCCCACATACTTTGTATGATAGCTCGTCTACAGCAAGCAGTAGGACACAGAACCAGGACGGGCACCACTGACTGGGTGCACTGAGTTCCTTTTCGGTAGAAGAAATGAAGTGACTGCTGTAATCTGGGAAAACAGAAATATCGTACGTACGTGCCAGGGGAAAATGTGAAAAAAAATATTGACCAAGCGATGATGACGAAGCAAAAAACAACCATGTTCGCGTTTGGTCTGGTCGACGCCCGCGTATATGTTATATTTCCTTTTTATTATTTTTTCCTTTTCGCTTCCTTTTTTTCTCTTTTTTTCTCTTGCATGCAGCTGGACTGCTAGCAGGGTAGGTCTTGCCTGTCGTATATGGTATTGCATTGTCTGCTCTGCTTACTGCACTGAGCGTAGTATCTCTGTGTCGTAGTTTTGTGACCACAGAACTGGTACCTTTTTAGGATGAAGAATCGGCACGGACACTGGGTGTGCTGGATGTCGACGGGTAGAAAGGAAGGTTTAATGTGAAGAACACACAAACACACATATATGCCGGCAGCATTTATTCTCGCACCACGTTTTACGAAGTAGGACCGACCATGTTGCGCCGGTGTTGTATGCACCACTCACTACTGTGCTCAATCACTGGTTGCTTGCTGTTGGTTTGAATGGTACCGGTAGTTCGCACACAAAAAAGGTTATCTCCCTCCCCAGACAAAGCAGGTCGCTGATTCTGCGCGTATAATACTCGTTAAGCCCTTTACGACTTCGTACAGCACTATATAGTGTGTGTTCTGCGTGTTACACCGTTCTTTCTACCCGTCTCTAAATTGCAAGTTGTGTTGTCCTCATGACGGGAAGTCCTGCGCGTATGTACGAGTGAAGGTTTGAGGATACAAACTGCTGTGCTACTACTGCTGTATGTTGTCCCTTGTCACGGGTTTTCACTCGAAAGAGTGAAAAAGGATTAAAAAAAAAAAGTAGAAGCCTTCGTAAGTAGGAACCACTGCCCAACCAACCATCCCCAGGGCCCTGTCAGCCCAGCCTATCGTTGTCTGCTGGGTTGGTGGAGTGTGTCGGTTGAGATCGTCGTTTGTTGTCTCCAGTACGATGGCATGGCATTGCACTGCCTACTCTGCTTTTAGCGCACCATCTCAACAGCAACAACCCTGCCAAACAAGCTCTTCTTGGTATTTCATTATTTTTGTGTTCGTAGCAACAGAGCTATTAATAGGGTGTCGTATGTATATGTATGTACCTCCTACCCGATATGATATTATTGAAGTTCCTCCAAACAACCGTGAGTCCGTAATGCCCTGCGTATGTCCCCGAGGACTGGCTCGGGTGGTTTCTCTGACGTCCTTGAAGGTGTACATACTCGTGCACCGTACATACGATAGCATATTAATATATACGTAAATGTATTTCCTGAAACCTATACGTATGATATACATACGTATACTGCTTGTAGACACCTTCGCTGTGAGGTCGAAACACTATTCATAGGCTGGCTGAAGGCATGTTTCCGTCCTATTTACTGCTGTGCGCTGCTGTGCGTGTGGTATTTAGATCGTGCGTTCTCTCGTATATAAGGGGTGGTGTACATCCTCTCCTCGTGAATGCCACGCGGTAGTGGGTTGGTGAATCTCCATGGCCGTCAGTGTCAGGCTCACCTTGAAATATAACCAAGACGTCCCGCTTAACCCCTCAAGAACTGGTCCCACGAATTAGGGGACAAACAACTTGGAATTGGTGTGGGACATGTTTTTCAGTTCTAAATGGGTTGAAACCATTCTGCGCACTGATTGGTGCCTACTGATGCGACCCTCGTCGAGTTTTCTAATTTGACATCGCTTTTTTTCAAACTTGTGCAAACCCCCTGCCGCCCCTGTTGCTCGGCCCTTTACTATATTTTGATGGCTACTGCTGTAGGTGCACGGCACCTCCGCGGGGGGCGATGCCGACGAACTGCGCCTGTTGAGCACGAGCGATCAGTACGTCGACTTCCGCGCATACGGAGCCAACCTGGACTTCGTGAGCACCAAGGTTAGTTTGGCGTCAACGGTATATGTATGATACTACTGTACATGTTACGTATATTTAGTGAGGGGAATTGCTGTCCGCCACAAACGAAAAAATATTACCTGTAGCAGGTGGCTCACGTGACCGTATCCCGTGAGAGGCCGGGGTTCGTCACTACTCTCTGTTCAGCGTATCATACAGATATATCATAGGTTCTACAGCTTGAGCGGTGGTTTCATCCAACTCTCTCATTTTCGGCACTTGCATGGTTGCGAGTTGAGTGACAGGTGACAGACGCGTTGGGTGTGGACTTAGACGCGTTGGCTGTGGACTTGTTCATTCTTCGTCGGCGAATAATTCCCAAAACATGGTCATTTCGATATTGGGTTGTGTACGCGTCCATCCCGTCACCATAGCTTCAGAACCGCCCGCACGTAGCTTTTGTGTGTATACGCATATACGTACATACGGCAACTTAACCACCTCCAAACTTCAGAGCCCCTCGCACGTTCGGGGTGGGAAATTTCTTGGAAACATCGCTGAGTACGGTCTGCAGAAGCTTTAGACCAAAGGTCGACGATTGTTTCAACCTGAAAAGCACTTACTCGCCAATACGCTTGGTGCTCGTTCGATATCACGACTTTGGATTTTATGCCGTTCTTGTACGCAGCCAGCCAACCCGCAACATCCTTTGCCGGCCGTTGTGTCCCTCTCGCTGTCTCGGGCAACACGGCTACGAGTAGCGGATTGCAACACCCTGGGTGGGTGGTTGTCAAGCACCAGTTGCAGCAATCATAGCGCGTGAATCAGGCGGTACGTATATGCCATTTATGGTAACGCTCCACCAGCCACGAATTCATCACACATATATCATATTTATTAATAGTAGGCTGGCACGATAAATATTTTCATCACCTTCCTTTGTCGTACGTACGTCCTTCGTAGTCCTTTTTCATATGTTTGTGTTTTGCGGTCATCGTGATATAGTCCCCCGCCTCCCAGCCCTCTGCTACGCCTAGCGGGTACCCCCCTTTCCTCCAGAACAAACGGTATTTTCGTCCCATAATGTGGTCTGTGCTTTCTTGGAACGTGCCGTCTGAATTGAGTTTTGGGACCCTTTCTGCTGACGTACTACGGTGCACGTATTTGCTTAAATCATAACTACCAACATTTCATGTTAAATTACGCGCACGCTCTCGCTCCCGCCGCTCCACAGGTGTTCTCTTGGGACACTTCCAAAAATGCCCCCGACGTAAACGAAGATGACGGCCGATCGTACATCAGGGCCGTCTCGGAGGTAGTCGTCGACGAGAGCGAGACTTGCGGCGCCAGGCCCAAGGAGAACAAGGGAGAAGCGAGGATGGACATCGAGAACAGCGAAATGGCTTACTTGGGGTTCTACGACGGCGAAAGCTACGGCCTCACGTGGAAGGTGGGACAGGGTTTATATTGGCTTTCGTAGGAATTATCATGCGGTTTAGGAGCGGGCGCTGTTTGTTTCTCTAATATATTTCTGGTAATTAGTTTTGGGGCAAAGTATGCAGACAGGGAGGGGGAGGGTGTACTCTGTCCTCATCAGACGGCCCATGGTTTAATAGGGGCGGGCGGTGTTTCTTTGCTTTATTTCTGGTAATTATTTACGGGGCAGAGTATGCAGGGAGGGCGTGCTCTGTCCTCATCATATAATACGACCCAAGCTACAAAAGGTTTATCACTCATTTTGGCCAGTTTTGTGTCTGGCTGGCGGGACGTTTCGGGCTGGCGGGACGATTCGGGCTGGCGGGACGTTTCGACTGAGGAATTATCCGACACCATTTCGTTTACAACTATTTTCGGCATATGTATATACACCTACGCCATGGGAAATGGGATCGACCATCGACTTGTCCCATACCGCTTTTTTCGAAATGGGATCCCGTCCTTTTTTCAAAGTGAGTTTTTGGCGATGTAGCGAGTGCCTCACGTGGGAGCCTCAGACGGTTTTGCTGCTACCACTACTGCCGTGGAGTGCGTCATATCGTACATGGACTCGATGACGACGCCGCGGGGTTTTTCTGGCGGTGGTTGTTTTGGTCGTCTAGATTTCATGAGAGATGTTTATTTCAAGGGTGAACCGTAGGGCGGGAAAACGAGTGTTTTTGGTCCTCCTCATTAAAATAAAGTATTGCTTCCTGCGCGGAGACTTGATATCGGTGGCTGATGTAAGCAGACCTCGCTCTGCTGTACGTAGGGGTTCATAACTAAGCACACCTGGAAAGCTGGTGCTGTCTCCTCCAAGCTTACTTGGATTATGTGCCAACTCTTTTTACAGATGAACGAACATATACTGCTGTGAGTCGTATTCCACGTGTAACGTCGATGAGGAGGGAGTGCCGTTTTTTAGGGGGCTAGTCTGTAAGTAGCCCATTTCCATATCTTCCTGATACGTTGTACCACAAAATGCTGCTGGTTTGGAGATATCCGATCCGACACTTCCGAGCTAGCAGTGCTTGTGTGCCGACGGCCTGCGGCAAGGGCTGTTGGGTGGCCGCATGTACACGTCATGCCATGCAGCTGAACACAGTCGCTAGCTACGCACGTGAAACACTTTGAAAACCAATTAGTGTGGTACAGTCCTCCCCTATACTTGTGAAATACACACATAACTAACCCCCCATCTACTCAATTCCATCAGGTAAAAGGGCTATGCGATGATGTAAGAAACGTCGACTTGTTCGACAAGGTCAACGTCTACGGCAACATCTACGACTCGGACATCCACCACAACCATTTCGGGGTTTACACGTTCGGCCACCAGCAGGGAGACTGGAGGAGGAACAAGATGCACCACAACACCGAGTACGGCTTCGACCCCCACGACGACAGCGACCTCTTGACCATCCACGACAACGAGGTCTACGACAACGGGAACCACGGCATCATCGCCTCCAAGCGCTGCAACGGAGTGTCCATCCAGGTGTGCACATATTCAAAGTAGAAGGTGGAGCTGTTTTTGCTGCCTATCGTGTTGTGACTTGGAGCAATGCCACGGTAGGGGTACCACTTTTAGGCTCAACATTCTCTGACCGGTTGTGCTCCTCACGTGAGTAACCACCGGATACTCTTAATATTTTACTGGTACATTTATTTTTGGACTACCGCATTGGGATGTTTGGTCGGGTTGCGCGAGCGAATGTTTCCGAAGTTATGGTTCGGGCGAGATATTGAGCTCCTCATGTGAGGAGCTCAGAAAAATATGCTGCGCCCCTACCGCGGGATGACTCCTTGGCAGCATCCGCAGTTCGTTAACGCTTTACGTTCATCATCCGCAGCCCCCGAGGGACTTAACCAGGTTAACCGCATGACCAGCGAATTGTGCCGAAGTTTGCCGCCGAGTCTTCGGGCATAGGTGAAATACGGACACGCATTTACTGCGTGTTCTGGTCCGATACACCGATTACGACCCTCGAGCAACCGTAAATCATGTGCGTAATGCTTGGCTTTGGAGTATGGTTTCCCCTACTGATCACTCTTCCTCTCTATATATATCAAAACACAAATTTCGTTCTTAACTGCATTTTCTTTGTGCCGGTGCTCAGGGGAACGAGGTATACCGTGGACAAAACGTCGGAATCTTCCTGCACAGGAGCAGCGACGACGCCATTGTCAAAGGTGAGCAACCGAGGTGAAAATAATAAAATAATCATCCAAATCACCCATCGCCCCCCTCTGCGTGCCTCAAACAAACAGTAGTGCCAACTATACGGATACTGAGTGTTGAACAGAGCTGAATATTTCCTTTTTCCCAAATGGGACGCCGAAGGGGGCAACGGTGGGACGGCAAACATTTTCTCGGTACGCTTACCTCCGCGTTTATCATTAGTAACGGTGTTGGATCGTTCCATTACACTCCACATTAAGGCCCTGCGCAGGACTTTTATAGAAGCTACACACTGAGATATATTTCATACTCAATCGTGCGGCGTACGTACTATCATTTTTGATCGTCGCACACACTCCAGTTCGTACTCGAATGCGGTCAACTTGTTCGGAGCTTTCGGGTGTGCGATCGCCTGTAAATTTTCGATGTGTGCACGGTTTGATTGTTGTTATGCCTGCCTTTCGTCTTGTGCTTCCCGCCTGTGACCTTCCCAGACAACTACGTCCACGATAACTTCGACGCTGGAATGGCGGTGATGGAGAGTTTCAACGCCGAGGTGTCCGAGAACATCTTCGAGAACAACATGTACGGCGTCAGGCTGTCAGTGGGATGCGCCGACAACGTGTTCAAGCATAACGTCATCAGTGGTTCGGCCGAGTGAGTGTGCAAGCATGCCGACATTAGCAACCGATGAAACGCGCTCGTGAAATCATTAATACAGCTGCAGCATGAGGGTCCTTGCTTCTCCACCCAGCGTGGTGCGTCCCTGAGGACGATGCATTTCGTTCTCCCGCTGTTTCTCGCTGTGCATCTACCCCAAGGTATACTGTGTACCTGGCTTAAAAATACGTTGTTTTTCGACCTCGATTGTTGTGGAGAAAAAAGGTGCCTCTGAGTCTAGATGAAGCCTCATAAAACGGTATATGTTTGTAGGTAGGGGCAAACCTCTAGACCGTCGCAGTCGTTCGTTCGTGCGTGCGTGCTCCTTACTGTTGTTGTGAATTACGTCGAAACAAGCCACACGTTGTTCGTAGGTTTTGCGATATAGAGCGACCTTTGCCGTACAGCAGTGATGAAATAAGCCAAGAACAAGCCAACAAATCCCGTGCAAAACCGTCCAACCGAAATAGCTAAACCGAAACCGCGCTCTCGCCCTAATTTGCGCAAAAACCCCGCTCGTTCAATTGCCATGTTGCCCGCTTTCCCCGCTTTCAGATACAGCGTCTACACGTACGAGGGGACCGATGATCCGTGGATGGTAGATTCCGGGCGACAAGAAGGGAACAGATTTTTTATGAACACCATCATCGGCGGCGGTAAAAACACCATCCGCCTCAGGCAGGCGGACGGCACAAAGTTCAACAGAAACACGTTCCAAGATGCGACAGAGCTCTCCTTCGAGGATAGCACGGGAACCGTCATGAGGCGCAACAGCGGCCTCAACGGTGTTGCGCTGAATGTTGAAAACTCTTGTTTCCACGAGAACTCGAACCCTGAGTTCATCCCGGTCTGCTAACTGCTCCAACAGCCTAAACGGTAGCACCTCAAGTGTTCGCTGCTGTGTACGTTTGTGCCGCAGGAGCGTTTCGGCAGTAGTAGTGGCATCTCGGTGATCAAAGATGCGGTTGAACGTCACCCTTTTGCCTGTCGAATTGGCTCTGTTTAGGGGGCATGTCTTCCTCGAATTTTATCATTAGATACTTGTCTTGAAAGTACGGTAGGCCATTCGGTCGTCAAAGGGTAGGTACTAAAGTATGGCGGCGTTGATCTCCTACTTGAGATACCGAGAGGCGTGGGTATAGGGTTTCTACATATTTCCTGTGCTTGGAGGCGGTCTTCGCTGTCCTGTCCAGCAGTATGAAGAGCATACATCAACACTGTAGGGGTTGCTTGTTCTTACAATCATTGTGCGAATATGCTGTCTTGGGTTTCAAATGCAGTTTCTGCGGAATATTTGGGGACCATTAGGTGGAGGTTAACTCTGCGAACACGAGTCGTGTACTATTACTTTTGTACCGTGTAATATTGATGTAGAGTTGTGTAAGTACGTAGAGCGGGACGTCATAAACGTGGGAGTTACGAGCCACAACAAGCATACTGCAGCGCTCGTTGCACTATATGCTGTTGGCCGTAAATCCTTCACTGCCTGCGAGGGTATGCAAAATCGTTTCGGGTTGGATTTATTTCCTCCCCGTGCGGGTAGCATGCCCAATTTCTGCTTGTTTTTCTCGCCGACGACACTAAGACGTTTTCAGCGCTAACGACGAGTCCATAGAGTTAACGGGTGGCGACGGTGTAGTTTAGGTCTAAGGGGAGCCTGGAAGAGCGTTGGTCTAATAGGTTTGGTTGGCAGTCTTGTCCCTTGGGAGCAAAGCAAGTCGCCGCATCTCACCTCTGTCTTAAAGGGAAAGGTGGCCCCTAGTTTGTGTTTTATGAGTTTTGCCGGAGAGGGTTTGTTTCACCTGTATGTTGGCGGGCCTGGTCAAACATCACCATTATATACTGGCGATGTGATCGGGCGGGGGGGGGGGCGGGGGCGGGGAGGGGGGCGTTCTTTTCTGGTTACGGAGAAAAATTGCCACCCATGTATGTTGCATGTGGTTTTACCTCGGGAAGCAGTTGTTTCACCTTTACATTGGTGCGGCTTGATTACACCTCACTTTTTCATGGGCGGTGCTCGGTAAACGGGAGGTGTTCCGAGTGTGTTTTCCGTGGTATCCTGCTTTGATTTATATCGTACATGTAGGGAAGGGCTGCCCCTGATTCATGTTTTGTTTCAAGTATTTACGCTAAAACGGGTAGTTAGTTTTACCCATATATATTGTTGCGGCGTGATCAAAACTCGATATTTCATTGACGATGATTGCTGAACGGGGGTCTTGCGCGTGTTGTTCGTGGTATGCTGGTGTGGGCTAGTAAGGAAGGGCTGCCCCTATTCAATGCATGTTGTATGAGTTTACCCTATAGGCAGTGTTTTCACCCATACGGTGGCACGCCTTCGTCAAGCATCACCCTTTGTTTTCACCCATACGGTGGCACGCCTTCGTCAAGCATCACCCTTTGATGGAGGACGTTTGATGAACAGGGACGGTGTGCGTTGTTCCGCGTTTTTTTTGTCTGGTTTGGCACCAGGGACGACCATGCTGCGTTGCACAACAAATTTTTACCTTGACGTGAGCAGAGCAGTACACTCGGTAACGTTATGGATGTGGTTGTTGCTGTTTGCAGTGCTATAAAACACTCAGAGGAAGTAAAGTGGTCAAAGCATCGCGCACGAAACCTCCCTGTTCGAACCGGCTGGGTTTGTGTTATTGTTCAAGGTGTTACGGAATAAGTTTGTTTTTGTGTTGGGTAAGGTAAGGGTAACTGTAACAGTGTTAGCAGGACCTGCACGATAGTAAGAGCGGCAGGCGGTGGAGGAGTCGGTTGACAAGCTGCAGCAATGCCAGGTATTTAAGTTGGCATCGAGTTGAACATTGGTTCACAGCTTTTTGTTTTGTACGAGTACACGATTGATAATTTTACAGAATGTTCCTTCGCAGAACGAGCTCACCATTGACCGGCTCTTTCTGATACTCTAGGCACACCGAACGGTGGGAAAGGGTCGTTTCGCTTTGTTCAAGGTCAGCCCTAATGAGATATTTACTTATATATCAAGGCTGGAAACTGCAGCCATTTTTGTTTTTTTTTTCCCACTGGAAATTGGATTGACATCGGAATCGCTAACCAGCTGCGGTTGCTTCGATGTTGATCAAGGATACCGCATTTAATCCGGCCTTTTTCCCTCTGGCACCACGCGGAAAGATGTCACTCGGGTTTGCTTCTCTCACCCGGCACAAGTTTATCGTTCAAGTTTAGTTGAACCTTGTGCAGGTCCATTCGTTTATTTATTTGGTCAAAATGTTTCGATGGTCAAAGCCGACATAATAACTCCAATCGCACTGGAGCTCCAGTTCATGGCGACCGCTACTTGCCATGCAGGGACGGGCAAACGCGACATCCAGAGGAGTCGAACAAATGAACGCTGGGTGCCTGTTCTGTGTGGTAACGTAAGACCGGTACTCTAGTCGTAAAGTACCCGTCATGCAGTCATGTGTTAATAACTTGGTGGGCGAGGGTGGTCGAAATTTTGTTTTTCGACACCTCACGTCAAATTGTTCAACTTTTACGTTTTGACAGGGGGGGGGGGGTACCTGAGACCATCCCCTCCCTCTACGCCTACACAAAACCTATATACCTATATCGTATACTTCGAGTATACGAGTACCTGGTATCTGGTATCATAATACTCGTATATACCGGTACGTACCTGTGGTACCTCATATAACCATGTTGCCTTGCCTTACCACCGAGCTACAGCAGCATGCTTGCTCGCACAGGTAGGTGAATGTTGGTACTACAGCAGCAAGCAGTACTCGTAGCGCTTCCCGCAGCTACAGCAGTCGAACATTGCAAGCCGTTGCTTCGTGTGTTTCTGGGTGGGGACTTGGATGCCGTATTTAGACGAGCCACGTATGTATTCATACTGGTGTGGGTAGACCCTTTTACTCACAATCTCGATACTACTATATCTCGGTAGCACTACGAGTACTTGTACGAGTAATTGCCCCGGTCTACCCTACGTAGCGGTACTACAGTAGTATTAATAGTACCTCCTTAATACTGCACTGCTGCTGTACGTGCGGAGAATATTTATTTTTGACCGGCGCTACAGCAGTATAACCTGGTAGAACACTGCGAATCGTTGCTCGGGTTGTTTCATGTTGGTTCTGTGTGGGGACGTGAGCGCCGTGTTGCACGAACCACCTGGTACGAGTAGACAATCTTACTGCTTCTGTAAATATCCTGTACCTATCTGTCGGAGATGTGATGTTACTCGTACGTTATTTGACTTGTTGCGAGGGTTTGCATCTGTCCGGTACTAGCTGTTACACCAAACATACACCGATACTGACCGACACACCCTGCTGGATACACCGGATACACCACCAGTATACACAAGGTATATTCGTACACGAAAAAAAAAAAAAAGTGGTGAAGAAAAAAAAAAATCGGCCTCTCGGGGGGTTAGGTGTATGATATCCAAATCCTCGGCCGCCCCTGTGGTGGGTGTTAAATATTTAAGAACTTGAATTTTAATTAGTTTTTTAGATATGTGGTGTGCTTACTTTCGAGGGGAAACTAATAATTATAAATCAAGAAGTGCAAGATGGTCGGCACAAGAAGTGCATCTACCTCAAGAAATCAATACTTGAATGGTGAGCTTGTTGATCAAGGTATGTATAGAACAACTAATATAAATATCAGACTGTAGTGGATCCAGCCAAAAGACTTAACACATGCATACAGCCATAACTTCCTCAATTTTCCCCATTATATAGAATGTAGAGAATGTTTGTGATGCCCTCGACAAAGGCCACAAGAGCTTCTAAGAGTTTCTTTCGATTGGAGATGTTCGTACTCCCAAGTGTTCGTCGTTGATTTTTCGTGAGAATTTACCAAGTGGTAACGTCATTGTATAAGGGAAAACTCAAAATACGAACATCTGCTCAAAGTGAGATGGCGTCTGAACAACTATGTTTGGTAGAGTTTGCCCAGGGCACCACAGATTTTTAAAACATGGACCAAGCTATTGAGGGTTGACGACGTTGTGATGACGATATGGGCGAAAAAAGAAACAATAGTGTGTTTTGTTTATATACGCCGCTGTCGAACGCGTCGCTTGCTGGCACGCGTTGCTATGCCATGAATCGTGGAGAGAGAGCGGCAGATAATGTACTCGTACCACCAAATGCCAAATGCACACATAAGTAGGCCAATACCTGTCGTCAAAGGCCCACCTATAATTAAAGCCCACCCGATCCTTCTGACTGATTGCTGATTCGGCTGCGGCGTTGGAGCTCATAAAGGCAGCGCGCGGCGACAGTCGATCTCCGGGGCAACTGCGAGGTCCCACCGCAACCAGGGATGACAACGCCCCATCCCCGGATCTGAAGTCCTTCCATATATTTACAACTCCAACGACCTGCGGATGAAAACGGACACCCCTCGCGTCGATACCGCCCCTCAAGGTATGGAAACCCCAACCCCGTAGGCTGATTTACGCTTGGCTGGTTCTCATGGAGTCGGCGCGCGGCGACAGTCGCCGCTCGAGGAAACAGCGAGGTCCTCCCGCATCAGAGGAGAATACCGTCCCGTCCGCGGATCATAAATCCCTCCATATGTGTACAACTCAAACAACCCGGGGACTAAAACGGTCATCCCCCGGATCGATACAGCCCTGCAAGATGTGGAAACCCCAATACCACAGGCTAGTTTAGGGTTGCCTGGCCCTCACCGCGGATCATAAATCCCTCCATAAAAATATGGGTACAACTCAAACAACCCGGGGACTAAAACGGCCATCCCCCGGATCGATACAGCCCTGCAAGGTGTGGAAACCCCAATACCACAGGATACTTTAGGGTTGCCTGGCCCTCATGGAGCCAGCGCGCGGCGAGAGTTTCCCCTCGGGGCAACGGCGAAGTCCTGCCGCAGCCGGGGATGATATGATATCATCCCCCAAAAATTGTGTCCTTCCATACAATACTAATCCAACAACCCGGGAACGCAAACGGATGTTCCCTGCGTCGATACCGCCACGCACGGCGTGGAAACCCGAATACCACGGGCTGATTTACGGTTGGCTGGCTCTCATGGAGCCAGCGCGCGGCGACATTCGACCCTAGAGGCAACGGCGAGATCCCGCCGCAACTGGGGATGTTAACGTCCCATCCCTGGATCAGAAATGCTTGCGTACATCTACAACTCCAACAACCCTGGGAACATAACAGACGTCCCCCGGGTCGATACCGCCCCGCGAGGTGTGGAAACCACGGGCTGCTGCTGAGACTCATGGTCGATGTCCCGCCGCAACCGGGGGTTGTAAGGCCCCATCACCGAATCATAAATCCTTCAATACATACACGTTCACCTCCAATAAAAATGGACTTTCCCCGGGTCGATGCCGCTCAGCATTGTGGTCCTAATTGTTCGGTTTCAAAGTGGTACCAGGTACATCACAGCACACACTGTAAATGCGAGTACTATGCACCATACCAGGAACTTACATACTCCTATGGGCAACACAAGGCTAACGCCACGGGCGGAGCCGTGGCCGTACCGCTAGTGAGAAGAAAACACTCTTTAATTCCAATAGAGTTTCAATGGCGGAAGTAAAACAACTTCCATGCAAGAAATTTGTACTTACACAACTTCCTTAGAGGTAATGTTTGACTTCCATGGGACTAAATAAAAAGAGTTAAATAGTGTGGTGGACCCGTACCACCTCAAGACATTATTACACTATGATTGAACTTTTCCGAATTGACACCCCCCCCTGTCTGGTTGGTGATAACCCAACATGCTCCGTCCCGGCATTACGTAGGGATGCGAGGGTCTACGGTCATACGACTACGGCAATGCCTCCCCTCCCGCCGCCTTTAAAAATAGTGTACATCATAGATAAACATATTTGCGAATCCACCCCTCCCCCCCATAGTGGTATAACGCCTCCCGTAGAGAAATATAGACATGTACGTACACTAACGAAGTAAGTTATAAGCAAGGGTACGCGCGGTGAAAGTCGGGACGGGAAAAAGCGGGTGGGACGGGAACGGTGCGGTGCGGGAAAGGGAAACCATGCGATGTATCGTTCCCGACCGCGATTTCCCGACCGGTACCGTTGTTTGTCTCTGTTCCCGAGCTCTGCCACCCCGCGATAGGGTGTCCTGTACCCGTTCCCGACTGCTGTTTCCCCTCCAACTGTCTGTTTAGTCCTGGCTAGGCCCACCCCGCTGTTTGCCCAGTCCCCGACTAGGCCCATCCCATTGTCTACTCGGACATTCCTGTTCCATCTCGACGTTGGGACACCGCTACTCCCATCTCGCATCTCACTTCACTACCGGCTCGCTCATAAGAAAGGTACTCACAAGAAAGTCAGCCTGAGAAATTGAACAAAAAAAATAGAAAGCTCTCAGCCTAGTCAGTGCACAAGTTTCAAGAAAGTGATCCCTTCCTGTGGCTGGCCTTGGGCCCAAGCCACCACTCATTGCACAGTACTAGGGAAAACGTCTTCTCGGGGACCAAAACGAGAAAGCGCACCATAAGGAAGAGTGCTTTCGCGCGCGCGCAGAATAAGAAAGTCAGCCTGAGCCCGATTTCAGGTTTCTTGTGAGAAGGCCGGTACTGTGTTGGGGAGGTATTCTCGTTCCACTACCACCGGTTTTATCGTTTTCCCCATCAAATGACCATGGATGCAACTGAAGTATGCAACTCTCGAGGTGCAATAGCACTACGAGCATACACACAGGTATTTGTGTAGGCGTTTTCGAATTCGGATAAGCGTGGATGTGTGATACCAAGAAAGGACAGCATATTGGCAGAGCGTCGAGTCACGAGATCTGCAGACCTGGTCATTTACGGCCGTTGTAGCACCGGCGAGAGCTCGTAGCACACGGGACGACAGCGGGGCCATGACAAGTGGTCGACGTTTATGCCGCAGCCGGAGAGGTTGGACGGTAGCATGGTCGGGGATATCGGACTCGACCCTCTTTTTAACCTTTCTAGCATCGACATCGACTTTAGCGAGGTACGTCTGCTCTTGTCTCCTTAGCGTATATGAGCACGGTGCTTGGAGGTTCGGGATACAACAGTAGTGCCTTTCGTCATGTTTTCCCCTTTTGAATCGGGCCTCTAGCCTTCAACCCCCGTTTCTTGCGTTTCCGGAATTGTTGCACGTACATACTCGGACTGCTGTACATATCATACCAGAGCAGTCACATGATATTATGGATGCATATTTTTAGAAGAGCTTGACCGAGCTCGACGCAGACTACCTGCTGTGATCAGTGCATACCGTCTGTATCGCAAGCCCCAACACCGCCCTTGTTTGGGATTTCCGCAGCAGTATCGGCCGGGCTTTGAAGAACGGCATACTGAAAGTACGTACCCTGTATATGCACGATGTTCATGCAACGTTGTCGCCCACGTCTCCACCCTCTCTCCAGAGAACCAGCGTACAAGAGGGTAGCATATTATATGGTTTTCGTGCCGCACAAGCAGGGTGTATGCTGCGTGCTGCTTACTTACCTGGTACCAGGTGCAGCAGTAGTAGTTGTGTTCTTGGAGATTTACTCACACGGTCGAAGCGTGTTGCGATTACGTTTTTCGATACAGTAGTCGTACGAACATTCCGGAAAATGTAAATGTCTTGGTGTGACAAGTGACAGCTGACAGTTGAGATACAGCACTACTACCAGGTAGTGGGCAGAGTGGCTTGTGGATAGCCAGCAGTACGGCACTCTCTTTTGTTGCCTCAATAATGGCCAGGCCAGGTATTTGGACATGCTCAACAGCGTAAAAGCAACGAAACTATGAATGCGTACCGCCATCTATGCACCTCCCACCATGTTGACATATTTGGGCCGCGGGTCGGAGCAGGAATTTTTGTGCATAGCGTTGGAGGCGTGTTTTAGTTCAGCTATGCTTCCGATTGTGGGTTGACAATCGAGTCACAGGTTTCAAAAACTGAAAGGATCTTCTTCTTCACAGTCCCGCGGGGCGCTGGCAGCACCTGGCAGTATGGCCCTGCCTTCAGCACGGATCTAAATTATTTGACTTTTTCATGGCCCTGTCCGTGGTTCGTGTCGCGGCATGTCACGATCCGTGCCGCGACATTTCGGCGGTGTGTGTCGCGGCGTGTATCGCGGCGTGTGTCGCGGCGTTTGTCGCGGCGTGTGTTGGAAACAATGTCGCGGCGTGAGTCGCGGCGCGTGTCGCGGCGTCAGGGTTTGGGTTAAGATTAGAGTGAGGGTTAGGGATAGGACACTCGCCGCGACACTCGCCGTGCGGTTCCCCGCGGGGCTTGCTGCAACACACGCCGCGACACACGCCACGGTGCTTGCCGCGACAAACAGCAGCGACACACGCCGCGACACACGCCGCGGACATGCGCCGCGAATCACGCCGTGACACACGCCACGACACACGCCGCGGACATGGCCTTGAGTCGTGCCGCGGGTGTTGTCGCCGCGGGGCTTGCCGGGGATCTTGCCGCCTAACGTTCCGTGGCGTGTCGTGGCAGGTATCACGTGTCATGGCGTGCCGTGGCAGGTATCACGTGTCATGGCGTGCCGTGGACACTGCCGTGGCGCTTGTCGCAGGCCTTGCCGCTGGTCGTGCCGCGGCGGGCGTTCCGCAAAATATCGTGGCGCTGTCGGCGTTATGTCGCGGCACGTCGCGGGGTGTCGGGTCATGTCGCGACACGTCACGGACGCTGCCGGGACGTGCCAAGAAATGCCGCGGATAGTGCCACGAAAAAGTCAAATAATATGCATCCAGGCGGGGCCGAGCGAAAGGGGGGGCATGGATAGTCTTCGTAAACGCCAAAAGTTCCGTGGGCATTCTCCTCACACCCACTCCCGGATCGGTATCGCCGACCCTGTGTCACGGTGAAAGTCAGGTTCCGAAGAAAAAATGCACTGAGTCAAACAGCAGAACGTTTCGAGCAGAGTGTAAGCACAAACAGCAAGACACCACGCTCCAAAACTCAGCTTGTCAGCACAGTACCAAGTACCAGTGCCCAGCAGTGACAGATCAAGAGCAGGGAGTACTTGATATAATGGACGAGGGGAAGAGTTTGAGCTACGAGCTTAGCGACGACTCGACCTATAAGTCTGAGCGGAGGGTCTGCAGATTTCCCCACTTCTTTTCGGATCAGGGATCTATCGAGGTCGCGGACGGTCCAGCACAGCAGGCGTGTCGCGAACAGACGGTCTGAAGTTTTCATTCTTCCGTCGAAGACCGAAGCCGTGTCGGATGCACAAGAGACTCACACAATAGCGCAAACCAGTCCGAGCTGAGGGCCAGCTTACTCCACTTTCAGGCGGATCGGAGCAGGACCGTTCGCGCAGAAGGCTCAATCAGAAGGGCCGTTCACCCGTTCAGTACAGCATAATATATGTTATTTAATGCTGTTAGTCTGTCTGTCTGGAATCACGGTCTCGCGATCCAGAGCGCTTCAGCCCAGCCTTTCCCCATGGGTAAGGAGGCTGGGTGCCACAACCAGTGGAACGCCGGGTCTCCTACCTCACCGAGTCCTGGCCATCGCGTGCTGAGCATCGCCACAATCCCAACAACAGTGACAACGAACGGCAATGTAAGGGGCATTTGAACTCTACATTTATTCACCAAAGGTCCATATATTTCCGTTCAGATTGGTACATCACAGCACACTCCGAGTACCATCGTCGCGTCCTCGGCCGGTCGCCCCGGTAGAGTAGTGGTCAGCTTCAAAGACTACTATCATTGGTACCCAAGATCGAATCCCACCGTGGTGAGATATTTAGTCTTTATTTGAAAAAATAAAAAGGAACCAATTGCTGAGAGCGCCTTCGTGGCGTGGGTAGGCGGAATCCGACGCAAGTCGGCGAGGGAAGACAACGCTGAAATCTTCTCGCGATAAAAAAGTACGGCAAGAACCGTAGTGGGGGAGGAGGGAGAAGAGCCTACTTTGTGACCCCGGATCTGAGTTACGACTAGGAAGGAGAGAAAAAGGAAGGGCGAAGATAATAAATGGGATGGAATATATATATATATATCGCGATCTAGAGCGTTTCAGTTCCGCCTCGCGACATCGGTAGAGAGAGTGCGACGCACAATAATTGGGACACTGCGTCTCACATCGTGCCGAATCCTGGCCGTCGCGTGCTAAGCAATGCCGACAACCCCTCAGGCAATATGCAACGCGCGAGATAGCAATGCGGTGAGACATTGCCATCCTTGCTGCTGTGGCTGATCAACTTTGAATTCCGATGCAAATCTACCGACTGGGCATAATATTATCCATTTCAGAGGGCACCGTACATTTTCTACGTACCAAAATGTGGCTACCTATTATAGAAATGCTGCTAATATGTCTGTCCGTGATAGGGTAGCGCGATCCAGAGCGCTTCAGCTTCACCTTGCCCCATGGGCAGGGAGGCTGGGTGCCACAACATGTGGAACACCAGGTCTCGCGTCCCCTCGCGTCGTGCCGAGCCGTAGCCATCGCTCTGAGGTGCCGACAAAACTGAGCAGCTTCTTCTGGCTTTATTTCGGTTCGGATTAAGAAACAGGCATCCTATTGGTCCATAGAAACAGTGCCGTGCGCGGGATTACGAATACCGAATACCTCAGCCCATGCGAATTTTTCTGCTTGCGCCAACATCGAACAGCAATCGCCAGCAGCAGCAGCAGCAGCAGCAGCAGTAGCAGTAGCAGCAGCAGCAGCAGCAGCAGCAGCAGCAGCAGCAGCAGCAGCAGCAGCAAAAACAGAAAGCAGCAGTAGCAACAGCAACAGCAGCAGCAGAAAACGAGAGAGTTGTACCCTAGCCAGTCCGCGCTGTCCCCCGCCCCTGGTCTACTCGGTCTAGTCCACTATTATTTTTTTCCATGAACTTCCGCGGAAGTTTCCATGGAAGCTTCCGTGGAAGCGACGGAAGCTTCCATGGAAGCGTCGGAAGCTTTCATGGAAGCTTCCGCGGAAGTCCATGGAAATTTCCGTGGAAGCTTCCATACTTCCATGGGGACGGTTTAAACTTCCACGCAGGCCGTACGTGCTTCTGCGGAAGATGTCGACGCTGCCGTCATGGAAGCTTCCGTGGAAGTATTCGTGGAAGCTTACCACCACTCGTCCACCAAAGAAAGGGTGATCCCATCACACCCCTGATCCCACACAAACAGGCCCCGCCAGGATGTGTTCCCATAAGAGCCTTCTTAATAAAAACCGCGGAGTGAGACGAAGCCGAATGGAGCCACCCTAGACCTGTCCAGGTGCGAAGCACAAGGTCGACTCCCAGCCTCGCTCTTTCCACCTCGCGGTCAAAAGGCGGAAGCTTAGAACTTCCACTGTCAGCTTCCACGGAAGTTTCCACGGTGGAAGCTTCCACGGAAGCTTCCATGCTTCCGCGGAAGCTTCCATGCTTCCACGGAAGCTTCCATCGCTTCCACGGAAGCTTCCATCGCTTCCGCGGAAGCTTCCGTCGCTTCCGCGGAAGCTTCCATCGCTTCCACGGAAGCTTCTATCGCTTCCGTGGAAGCTTCCGTGGAAGCGATGGAAGCCCCCGTGGAAGCGATGGAAGCTTCCGTGGAAACTTCCGCGCACTTCCACGAAAAAAAACAAAATTGTGGCTTACCCGATCTACTGCAAGAGTCCTCCAGCAGAGTGCTCCTCCCTTCAGTCGAGTTCCCCACTTGGTAGATATCATAACGTTCTGGGAATATGTTTTGTTTTCTGGCACATAATGCAGCCAGGCACGCTGTGACTTCTAACGTTTAATTATTCAAAACGTCACCACTGCCCACAAACAAGCTAGTACCCTAACAAGAACAAACCCAGCAGATCCACCGTTAGCACACCCAGCAGCACAACCATTCACACGACACTGATGAGAGTCATTACGCCATATACACAAAACCCACGTTAACATTCGACATGAACACGCCTAAAGACATCGAACAGCCGTCGGCGACAACAGCAGAAGCAGCAGCAGACAGCAGCAAAAAGCAGCAGCAGGAGAAACCAGACAAAAGCAAAAAGCAGCAGCAGCAACAGCAGTAGCAAAAAACAAGAGGCGGCGTAGTGGTACCCTAGCCAGTCCCCGCTGACTCCTGCCCCTGACCCACTACAGGACTTCCCCAGCATAGTGCTCCTCCCTCCAGTAGAGTCCCCCACTTGGTAGATATCACCATTACGTTCTGGGAAAATATTTGTTTTCTGGAACATATTGCAGCTAGGGACGCTGAATCAAACATTCAAATATCGAAACCGTCCCCATTGCCCACAAGCAAGCCAGTGTTCTACCCAGAACAAACACAGCAAACCCAGCGTTAGCACACCCAGCAGCACAACCCTTCAGACGAAACTGCTGAGATTGCCTACTACGCCATATATATACACAAAACGCACGATGGCATTGAACATGAACACGCCCATCGTTAATAGAGTTGCGCGATCCAGAGCGCTCTAGCCCCGCCTTGCCCCGTGGGCATGGAGGCTGGGTGCTATAATCTGTGGTACACTACGTCTCACGTCGCGTCACGTCGCGCCGTGTCGCGGCGTGGCCGTCGCTCTGAGCTGCCGACAACCGCGAGCCGGTCCCAGAGCCGGTCCCCAGGGGTAGCTTCTTCTGGCTTTATTACAGTTCAGATTGTGAAGCAGGCATCCTGTTGGTCGATACAAGCGGTGCCGTGCGGCGGCACAACATACCGCATTCATCAACATCGTTTATGGATTTTTCCAAGGTCAGGTTCTGTAGGGTTTGTGGATTTAGGGTCAGGGTATGGGTGTCTTACAGAACTTTCAGAAGTTCCGGGTTAGGGTATAAAACCCTTACAGAACTCACAGAAGTTCCGGATATTGTGGCCCGGGCATACAGAACTCACAGAAGTTCCAGGTATTGTGGCCCGGGCGTACAGAACTCACAGAAGTTCCGGGCAGGTACACACACGTTGTACCGGTACCCCGGGTATTGTGAAACGGGGAGTACAGAACTTACAGAAGTTCTCTGTAGGGTATGAAGGTCGTACAGAACTTACAGAAGTTCCGGGTACGGGTATAAAACCCTTACAGAACTCACAGAAGTTCCGGGTATTGTGGCACGGGCGTACAGAACTCACAGAAGTTCCAGGCAGGTATAAACACGTTGTACCGGTACCCCGGGTATTGTGGCTCGGTCGCACAGAACTTACAGAAGTTCCGGGTACGGGTATGAAGGTCGCAGCAAACTCACAGAAATTCCGGGTATTGTGACACGGGCGTACAGAACTTACAGAAGTTCCGGGTATTTATTGTGGAACGGGCGTAGCAGACACTCACAGAAGCTCCGATTGTGGCCCGGTCGTGCAGAACTCACAGAAGTTCCGATTGTGGCCCGGGCGTACAGAACTCACAGAATTCCGATTGAGGCACGGGCGTACAGAACTTACAGAAGTTCCGGTGATACCCTGGTAAATACCCACCTCAAGGGGGCGAAAAAACTGTCAAATGTACTCCTAAAAAAATGTACATAAAAGCATTTCGAAATACTGCGATTGGTGTACTTCAAACATGACACACTATACCGGTATAACGCGTATATTACAAAAAAAACTATGCGATTACCAGCATTCGTTGACTAATTTCTGTTATTTAGCTGTCTTTCACGATTTTCACGGTAATGAACCGTTCCAACGTTCATGGGAATGACTTCCGCGGTGCCATAGATATTACCCCCCAAATCAAAATCCACGTACTTGTGTGCCCGGTTTCATGTGTGGTTGTGAGCGAGGTGGGTTGTACAATGTAATTTCATTTCGTAATTTCGTTTTGTGGTGTGTGTCACTGATGAGACATGACGTCAGAATGCATGACATCACTCCTCAAAAGATGTCAGGAGACGGCACTTTCACACCCTGACTGACGCAATTTTTTCATTTTTTATCTTGACATGACGCCAAAATAACTGACACAGCCAACGAAAAAATATAAGCCACATTTGGAATACAAAAAATATAAGCCACATTTTAAATAGAGGCCATGGGGTACTGTAATGGTGAACCTCTGGTCGTTAACATTCGTATCACCATGGTAGTAGTCTATAGGGTTGGAAAAATATATTAGTTGACCCGGGGATGGTTAGATATCACCCCCCCCCCCATATCCGGGATTTCGCGCAATTTTTCCAGTAAGGAATTTTTCTGAGAATTACTGAGCTCTCCCAAGCCGAAAAATCAACTTTTTTTACATTGGTTTTATCTGCCACTCGCATTTTTTGGTAAAGAATTCCCGCCCCCATAATTATATAATATATACAAGGCTCCCCTCCGGGACGTGCCTAGGGGAGTGGCGCAAGAACAAACATGAAAACCTAACAGCATATATACTTGGTACATATAAATTGACTTGGTTTTCGTGAGCGGGCCGAAAATGACTTGATTTTTGTGTGCGGGTTCAAAATTGACTTGTTTTTTTTTGTGTGCGGGCAGGAAATGATGAAATTATCGAAATGCACTTGCTTTCAGTGTGGGGGGTCGAAATTGGCTTGACTTTCCGTGTAGGGATCGAAATTGACTTGGCTTTAGTGTTGAATTCCAAACGACTTGGCTTTAGTATTCTTTCGTTTGCCCTCCGACAATATGCACCATGAGAACATTGACCACTCACAGGCATCCCCTAAAAGAAGAAAACCAATGAATGAAGTCTCGCTCCTTTCTGTATCTACTTCCCTTCGTATACCTTATCAGGTATTATATGTACATACGCTGTTTTATTTAGTGTCTGGATCGGAAATGACTTGGTTTTAGTGTCGGGATTGAAATTGACTTGGATTTCGTGTGGGTAGACGAATTTGACTTGATTTTTGTGTCGGGGCATCGAAGTTGACTTGGTTTTTGTGTGGGTAGACGGAATTGACGTGGTTTTGTGTCGGGGCATCAAAGTTGACCTGATTTCAGAGTGGGGATGGAACATGACTCGATTTCAGTACTAGGGTCGAAATTTACTGTTTGGATTTTGTGGGGGGGCGGTTTAGTGACGCGGGGTCGAAATTGACTTGATATTTGTGTGGGGTTCGAAATCTACTTTGTTTTTGGCGATATACGTATGATACGCCTACGAACAAAATTAGGGAGAAAAAAAAAACGTAAATAATTCTCCGTTACAAAAAATAAAAACATACACAAACACAACTACCGGTACACAATAAATCAGTTGCGCCCCTGTGACTCGAGTTGCTCGCGGCCAACGAGTACTCGTCAAATCTCCTTGAAAACACTATCCGGGTACTCGCGAGTATTTCCGAACCTTTAAGTTAAGCTTTTAGTCAGGTGTGTATACTCCTAACGCCGGTTTAGTGTGAACCATTTTATGTAAGAACGCCCTATCCTACGTACAACCAAATGTAGGTTGGGTTTTCGTGGTACATACTAAACGCAATACAAATACAGAGGGCCCTAAATTCTCGCGAGTATGGACGTGCTATACTCGTACCGTGACGTGCAACGACAAAGAGTTACAGGGTATTAATATTTAATAGTTGTACTCGCGAGAGTATACCCGGGCATTTGCTCAAAGGGATACGTACAACTCTATACCTGGTACTGTACCGAGTAAATCACAAGCATTTGAACTGACGTACTCTGTACCTGCAAGCAAAAAAAAAGAAAAAACGCATCTCCGGGATTTGAACTCAGGTTCTATACGTATTCAAGTCGGGAAATCGGACGCCACATGCTACGTGGTTATTTGCTAGAAATATTGTTCTCGTTTTTGGAGCCAGATCGCCGGAGCACTAGTATCATCGCATGCGTCGGGATGCAGCATGCAGAGCACACGCATGACACATGGAAGCCATCAACAGCAGCAGCAAGCAGGAGAGTGGTGGTGGTGGTGTGGTTTGGTGACGGATTACTGGCTGCTATGAAAGCAACAAATCGTAGCAACAGCAGAGCACATCATCGATCTGTCTCCGAGGCGCACAATGTTGTACAACTTTGTCCGGAAAAGTAACGACAGTTTATATATAGTTTTAATAAACAAAAGGTTATTACATTTCGGGACAGCGGAGAGATTCGTACATGAGCATTGATCTGCAGGTATGATATCATACCATGACTCGGAAAATTCGCAGGCTTCGACAAAAGCAACTCGTGACGGTACAGCGCGGATCTGAGGTACGCGCATGCATGGTGTAATGCCTGCTGCTGCTGCTGCTGCTGCTGCTGCTGCTGCTGGGCGGCAGGGTTGTAACATTGAGGTTGTACTGTTTGTAACACGCTCTCTGCGGTGCTGCTGCTGTTCGTGTGTGCTCCCCGTGCTCCCGGCAAGAAA
Source organism: Saccharina japonica (assembly GCA_008828725.1). Lineage (NCBI taxonomy): Eukaryota > Phaeophyceae > Laminariales > Laminariaceae > Saccharina > Saccharina japonica. The sequence continues at coordinate 59,863 of MEHQ01000807.1, forward strand.
CACACAAAAAACGCACGACTGAACAAAAACAGGGCCTCAGTAGAAAACTGAAACAAAGCAATATTTATTACTAGCACGTAACGTACAAAACACGGGCGGCACAATGTTGTACAACTCTGTCCGGAAAAGTAACGACAGTTTATATATGGTTTTAATGAAAAAAGTTTCTTACATTTCGGGACAGCGGAGAGATTCGTACATGAGCATCGATATGCAGGTATGATACCATGACTCACAAAATAGCAGGCTTCGACAAAGCAACTCGTCACGGTACAGCACGGATCTGAGGCACGCGCATGCATGGTGTAATGCCTGCTGCTGCTGCTGCTGCTGCTGTTGCTGGGCGGCAGAGTTGTAACATTGAGGTTGCACTGTTTGTAACACGCTCTATGCGGTGCTGCTGCTGTTCGTGTGTGCTCCCCGTGCTCTCGGCAAGAAACGCACAAACTGCAGCAGCAACAAAAAGAAAAGGGTAGATGGCGGATTACGGACCGCTTGCTCCGATAAACACAGCTAGCCACAGCAGTACAGCGCAGATGGGTGTGCCACCCACGCACGGTGTTACCTGTTGCTGGTGCTTATGCAGAGTAATAACGTTGTGCTCTCTGCATGTTCTGTTTCTACCTGTCTGTGGTATACCGATATGTCTGCGCTCTCCTGTGTGCTCATGACCAGCTCGTGAAATCAGGGCAAACAACAGGACATTACGGTATTATTTACCGGCACGTACGTACGAAACACGGCCTCATGCTGAGAACCCGGGAAATCGGCTTATCCACTCCCGCGGGAAAATAAAACTTCGAGCGCCCGCCACGCGAGCCACAGAGCTCGGATCGAGCCCAAACCTCGACCAATGTGTCCGGCCGGGCTTGCTGTGTCGGGGTACTTAGCGTTTTGCCGAAAAGTGCTCGCACGAAGAGAAAAGTTGCGAAAAGTGCGAAAATTTCACAAACATAACTATACATATTTATAGGTTGGGTTGGCGTCGGTTGGCAACGACGCTGTAAAACACGCCACTCGCTGCGTGAGCTAGACAACCAGGGTGCCGTTTTTTTTTTGTTATTTTTTTTTTTTGGCGGTCACCAAAGCTGGCGGTCGAGTAGATCATTTGTGCGGGGTGGAGAACCTTTGTTCCGCACAAGGGGAATGGTCGTATCACGTAGTGTTAATATGGTAAGGCGTCCGCGAGGCAGTTACATAGTAAAACCCATTGCTGTCTCCGGAAGTGGCCACACCAGAAATTAAATTAACTCATTGAAGCTGTCGTCCATATGCAAGTCCGCCTCAGAGGCGGTTCTTAGCAGGATGCAGCTCACCCTCCATGCGACTCGCCCAATACCTCACGGCGTTTCGCGCTTGGTGCAAGCAATGTCTGCCTGGTTGGTGAAAACCCAACGCGCTCCGTCCCGGCATTGTAGGGATGCGAGGGTCTATGGTCATATGACTACGGCCGTGCACAACATGAGTACACCCCCCCCCCCCCCCATATCCGGGATTTCGCGCAATTTTTCCAGTAAGGAATTTTTCTGAGAATTACTGAGCTCTCCCAAGCCGAAAAATCAACTTTTTTTACATTGGTTTTTACTGCCGCATTTTTGGTAGATTTAGCCATGTAAAAAAATGCTTGTTGCACGCATTATCATACATCGTTGCTTTCAACCGGCAGAAACAAATAAATAGGTCAGAGTGCTACTTGGTTGGGTCGACATACACGAAGCAACAAAAACAAAAAAAATAAAAAAATAAACTATGCCTAAAAAAAGGAGATCGTGATGGTGCTGGGAATCGAACTGCGGGCATCAGATTGACAGTTGGTCCTTCTATTTTCTCACTACTTCCAAATGTGGCTTATATTTTTTGTCGGATTGTATTTTCTCACTACTTCCAAATGTGGCTTATATTTTTTGTCGGACTGGTAGGTTTTAGTGTGGAACACTCGAATCCGCACCCTTGACCGATGCCCATTTTCCCTCGACTGACCGTCTCCTGACATCCTCAACGATACCCCAATCTGTACCGGCACACAGGGTATTGTGCCGAGGGAATACCCTTACCCGGGGTATTGTGCCCAAGGTGTTACAGAACTTACAGAAGTTCCGGGTACGGGTATGGATGTCTTACAGAACTTACAGAAGTTCCGGGTTAGGGTATAAAACCCTTACAGAACTCACAGAAGTTCCGGGTATTGTGGCACGGGCGTACAGAACTCACAGAAGTTCCGGGCAGGTACAAACACGTTGTACCGGTACCCCGGGTATTGTGAAACGGGGAGTACAGAACTTACAGAAGTTCTCTGTAGGGTATGAAGGTCGTACAGAACTTACAGAAGTTCCGGGTACGGGTATAAAACCCTTACAGAACTCACAGAAGTTCTCTGTAGGGTATTTCCCGGGTAAATACCCCGGGTATGGTTCTGTAGGTACCCTACAGAACCTGACCTTGGTTTCTTCCTTTTCTACAACTCATGGAGGATCCGTGTACTGCTATAAGGATAATCTTAGAAATCTGCAATGGGCTACATCGGCTAGGGCACGGGGCGGAGCCGTGGCCGTACCGCTAGTCACATACAAGTGCAAATACAGATGGGACCTTCTTGGTCTGAACGCCGCTCTGTTGAAGGCCGAGGTGATTGAGACCCTGCTGTACGGATGTGTGACGTGGACTCTCAGTGCACAACACTTCGCCAGGCTCCGATCGGTGCACCACCAAGTCCTCCTGCGTGTCATTGGCTTCCAGCGCCGACAGCGTGACGACTACAGGACCCTCTCGTACGCGAAGGCTCTCAAGCAGACACGATGCGTAAACATCGAAACGACGATCCGTAAACGGCGGCTGTTCTTTGCGGGGGCCGTGGCACGGCAACACAAAGGGAACGCGTGTCCAGTCGGGTGGTGTTCGGGACGATGACTGGTGGGGAGGGCCGGAGACCTGGTGGACAGCCCAAGACTTGGTAGAAAATGTCTTATTGAAGACGTCAAGGTGTTTCGAGCCACCGAGGGGTCCACGGCAAATTCCCCGTTGGTGTTTCGAGTAGGTATCACAGTGTGGACCGTTGCAGCAAAGAAGGCGGGCAAGTGGTACAGGGGGGTCCTCGAAGTAGCCGAACGTTTCATTATGGTCAGGTGGCATAACGATGAGGCGAAGACCTGAGTGAGTAGCGTAACGTATCCGTCGTGGGTGGTGCACAAGGAAATGGGAAATGGGTGGCAACAGTAGTACGGAACCAGCGGTTGACGAGAGCAGGAATGGAGGCAGCCGGCTAGTAGGTAGAACCCATCTAGGGTATAGGGTATAAAACCCTTACAGAACTCACAGAAGTTCCGGGTATTGTGGCACGGGCGTACAGAACTCACAGAAGTTCCGGGCAGGTACAAACACGTTGTACCGGTACCCCGGGTATTGTGGAACGGGGAGTACAGAACTTACAGAAGTTCTCTGTAGGGTATGAAGGTCGTACAGAACTTACAGAAGTTCCGGGTACGGGTATAAAACCCTTACAGAACTCACAGAAGTTCTCTGTAGGGTATTTACCGGGTAAATACCCCGGGTATGGTTCTGTAGGTACCCTACAGAACCTGACCTTGGATTTTTCCTTTTCTACACTATGGAGTGATCCTGTGTACTGCCTATAGGATATGCTTAGATGCTGCAATGGGCTACATCGGGCTAGGGCCACGGGCGGAGCCGTGGCCGTACCGCTAGTCACATACAAGTGCAAATAAAGATGGACCTTCTTGGTCTGAACGCCCGCCTGTGGAAGGCCGAGGTGATTGAGACCCTGTTCTACGAATGTATAACGTGAACTCTCAGTGCACATAACAACACTTCGCCAGGATCCGATCGGTGCACCACCAAATCCTCCCGCGTGCTATTGACTGCCAGTGCCGACAGCCGGGGAACTCCACGACCCTCTCGTACGCGAAAGCCCTCAAGCAGACACGATGCGAGAGTATCGAAACGACCATCCGTAAACGTCGGCTGTTCTTTACGGGGGTCGGGGCATGGCGACACAAGGGACGACTGTCCAGTCGGGTGGTGTTCGGGACGATGACTGGTGGGGAGGGCCGGAGACCTGGTGGACAGCCCAAGACTTGGTAGAAAATGTCTTACTGAAGACGTCAAGGTGTTTCGAGCCACCGAGGGGTCCACGGCAAATTCCCCGTTGGTGTTTCGAGTAGGTATCACAGTGTGGACCGTTGCAGCAAAGAAGGCGGGCAAGTGGTACAGGGGGGTCCTCGAAGTAGCCGAACGTTTCATTATGGTCAGGTGGCATAACGATGAGGCGAAGACCTGAGTGAGTAGCGTAACGTATCCGTCGTGGGTGGTGCACAAGGAAATGGGAAATGGGTGGCAACAGTAGTACGGAACCAGCGGTTGACGAGAGCAGGAATGGAGGCAGCCGGCTAGTAGGTAGAACCCATCTAGGGTATACTCGTACCTGCACTGCACATCTCTGTGACTGTTTCGAACGCGGTGCTGTTGTGGTTTGGTTTATTTTTCCTTTTCTTTGTTTCGCCCCTCGTTCGTTTCCCTGTGTTATGGAAGAAGTGCCACGTGGCTTGGTGGATGGCGAGCCCGGGGTTTTTCCTTGATGGTTGTTCCTGGTTTGCTTTCGTTTTATTTTATTGGCGTATTGCCCATCGCAGCTTTTTGAGGGGGACATCACAGCAATGCTAAGATCAATCGCATTACGTATGTTTGTCTTTGTTTCTGTCTGGACCATCCGTATTTTCCGAGATTTTCTTAATTTGCTTACGTAGCTACCTGGTACGTATGTACGAGTTATCATTTTTCGTTTTCGGTATGTTCTCCTGTGTTTCATTATTTGTCTTTAGTGCTTGGCACGAAGATGAAGTGGAATTGTAGCAAGCGCCGCGCATTATTCGTTGTATTGGTAGCGCCAAGGGGAATGGGGAGGGCGGGGGGGGGCAACGGTCGTCGGGAACCCGCGGTTGACGACATCCGGAAGGAGACGGCAGACAGGGTAGCAAGGTACCAGATCGACCTTTAATAGGTGGTAAAAACCTGTCTGTACTACCGGTACAAACCTGCCTCGGCTCCTGGGGGATGTCTGTTAGGTGCTTCGGTTGTCTATCATTTCCTTTCGTAGCCAGTCTTCCTCTGTTTACGTTGTTTTTAATTTATACCTTTTTTATTATATGTATTGCCGGTCACATCTACTCCAGGGGACGCATGACACTTCTCCTTTATGATATTTTTACTTTCGCCAACGAGAGTAAGATTTTCCGGGGTCATTGGAGGGTGCGAGATTTCGTCGTCCTGCGCAAGCAAGGTTGCTCTCTTTGATTGAGCTGCAACGACACTGGGGTGTTGAACGCCGAGTAAGCGCGAGGACAGACGAGTAGGCCGACCAGGCCGAGACGAGGAGAAGAAGTGCTGGGCAGAGCGTGACCGACACGGCACGAGCGAGCTGCGCGGCAGGAAGTTTCGGAGAACCTTCCAGAGACAGACATGGATAGCCTGTATGTATGGACTGTCGACCGGCGGCTTCATCCGGGGACAGGTGGATGGTCGGGTTACCGGACTGACTTCCCTGAGGACTATGGTTGGTCCTGACAACAGGGACATCCTATCTACTATGTATTAACGGGCACGTGCCTCTCTTTCTATACGACAATACATGGATGCAGACGATGAAAAGCGTGCCTCTCTTTCTATACATTGATGAAGATAATATAAACCGTTGGTCAAGTGTGAGCGAAGAGACGGAAGGGTAAAGGCTTGCTGTGCTGCTGGCTGCTGCTTCCGAGTGTCTCGTTGGTTCCGCGAGAGTTCGGCTTCGAACAACGCCCAACTGCCAACAACCTGCTTATTTTTATGCTATTTTTTATGAGCGCCAGCGGTGTGGCTGCGTGCCAGCTGTAGCCTCTGCTGCTGGGTGTTGTGTGTACAGCAGCAGTAGCGACAGCGCAGTTGCTCGTTGGTCGTGTGTGCAAATTCGCTAGAAGTCGTGATGAAATTCAAATTGTGTGGGTTTCCACTGGCGTTCAAGTGCATTTTTGAGCGAGGCAGGTTCTCAAACTTTGCCTCGCAGGGCGGATTTACGGCGGCTGCTATACAGCAGTACGTAGTATCTCTGTGTTGTGTTTTTTTCACGACATAACTGGTATCTCTCTAGGATGAAGAATAGGTACGGGCATCGGGTGTGTGTTCTCAAGACGAAACCGTCCTTGATACGCATCGACATCCAGCACACCCAGTGTCCGTACCGATCCTTCATCCTAGAAATATACCAGTTCTCTGTGGTCAAAATAGTTTCCAGCGCCGACAAAGCACCGACAATCTCATGTCGTCCGCCAAGGCTCTCAAGATGGTACAATACGAGAGTGTTGTTGAGATGACTATCCGCAAACGACGCCTCCTCTTTGCGGGGGCCGTACAGCGCATGACCAATGAGCGGCTGACTCGGCGGGTGTGATGTACGGGACGATCGTCGGTGGGGAGAACCCGGGACCGGTGGGGAGAACCCGGGACCTGGGCGACCATAAAATTACTGGGCCCAATGTCTAGCAGATGACCTCAGGGTTTTTCAAGCGACAAAGGGCTCCACGGAATGCTCCCCTTTGCTGTTCGGAGCAGAGACGGTGTCATTGCCGAGGGCGGCTAAGAAGAGTGGGAAGTGGTATCGGGGGGTTGTTGAAGCGACGAATCGTTTCATGGCGAGGTGGTACAGGGGCGAAGCGGAGAGGAGCTGATCACGGCATGCAGCTGGGGACGCTAAGAGAGACGACAAAGGAATAGGGGGGGAGGGGTAGCCGTACTGATACAACAGCTAGCTGTCCACGAATGCACGCAGAAACGAAATGGTAGATCTTGTGGCAAGATATCGGTTCAAATAGCCGATCGCTGCATACTACGATAGAGGTGCACCATGTCCTGTCGAAGGCTCCTCGCTTGAAGAGTTCTCAGAACCCGATTTATTAAGATTAAAGAAAAAAGTGCTATGATATGTACCAGATGAACAATCTCCTGCCCTAACGATCCGACGAAATACACTTGTTGCGACACAAAAAATGGAATTCCGACGATTTTAGGTTAACCCTTTTAGTACTGCACTGTACATAAACAAACATTTCAGTCAAATTCCAAGTGTTTTGTCCCCACATCGGTACTGCACTACTAAAGGGTTCAAGGAGCCCCTTCATTCGAAAACGTTTCCAGCCAAAAGAGCTAAATACTTCTATCGCAGCACGCGCCAGCCTTTGAATAGTACCTGGTATTGTTTACTTGATATACATTACAGGATACCTAATAAGAAACAGGCTTAATATAAAGGCCAGGCTGAGATTTAGAGCAAAATCAGAAGTTCAGGAGTCGTTATATCGAAATTAGTGGGAAAGCACCCCCTCTCTCAAAAAAGAAATCCAGCCTGGATCATGTTTCCTGTTTCTCATCACCAGGTGTCCTGTTTCTTATTATTAGATTTTCTATTTCATATTACGTAGGTGTCCTGCACAATTCGACGAGAAGAGTGCAAGAGAAGAAATCTCGCGATAAAAATGAAAGGCACGCACCGTAGTTGGGAGGGAGGGAAAGGAAGGGCCTACCTAGTGACCCCGGATCTGAGTTACAGCGGTACAGGAAACCTAATGAAGAAACAGGAAATCTGGTCGAGGCTGGATTGTTTTTATCTGAGGAGGGTGCTTTCGGCATTTTTTTCAAGATAACGACTCCCGAATTTATAAGATCCCTCTAAATCTCAGCCTGGATTTATTATTGGCCTGTTTCTTATTAGCCTGTTTATTTTTATCCTGTTTCTTATTAGCCTGTTTTTTATTTTCCTGTTTCTTATTAGCCTGTTTCTTATTAGGTGTCTCTTACTGTATGATAGGGCATTAGTCCGCTGGGCTACTCGTAAAATTTAAAATTACCAACCCGATCTGTATCTGTAGGCCTTATAACACTCTCCCCCCGCGTGTGTGTTCTTCTCGCATAAAACCTTCCTTTCTACCCGTCGACATCCAGCACACACGACAACAACAACAGCAGTGTCCGTCCCGATTCTTCATCCTAAAAAGGTACTCGTACCAGTTCTGTGGTCACAAAACTACGACACAGAGATACTACGTTCAGTGCAGTAAGCTGCAATGCCATATATATACAGTATTATTATATTATTTGCCTTCCGACAACGTGCAGGGCATTATTCATTCAGAATGAAAAAGCTGACCCAATCCGTCGAATACCACCTATCTCATCCAACCAATTATCCTCCACTCCGTGCACTCAATAGAATACGCACTATACACAGTATAGAGTACGACAGGCAAGACCTACCCTGCTATTAATAGCAATCCAGGCGCATGAAAGAGACAGAATAGAAAAAAAAGAAGATAAATAAAGCGAAAAAAAGGACCGGATATATATATATACCTGGTATATATGTACACGGGTCGACGCGTGTACCCAACACGCGGCTCCAATTTATATATGGGGGTCCATTCCGATTCTTCATCCTAGAGAGATACTCCTATACCACACACAGCAGTCAGTTCTGTGGTCACAAAACTACGATACAGAGATACTACGCTGCAATGCAGTAAAAAAGCAGATCAGACAATGCACACGTCATATACGACATGCGCGACCTACCCTGCTAGCAATCCAGCTCCGTGAAAGAGTGAAAATCAAAAACAGATAAAAGGAAAAATAAAGAATAACAAAATAAAGTAAAACAGATCAACAGGGAACTATTAATAAAACGATAACAAAAGACAAAAATTGACAAAAAGTCGTGCTTTTCTCGGACGGAGGAGATTTGTGGCAGAAACATAAAATAAAATGAAACGAAATGAAAACAACGTAAACAGAGCAAGACTAACAACGCCGATGCCTCTCTTGTAGTTGAGGCATTATTAGCGAGGCATTAGTCCGTTGGGCTATACAGCATACGAGTACTGGTAACAGGTTAACCTTCTACGAGTGATAGAACAGGCTGACCTTTCACCAGTAACCCAACGGATCGTATTAATAATTAATAATGCCTTAACAAATAGCGTCCAAGGCAGAACATGGGTTGTAGTGGTCGTGAGTTCGAATCTCACGACTACGACGTACCAAGAAAACGTTTTTTAAAGAAAATTGAAGTTTCTCATGTCAATAATAATCTGAAAACCACTTCTGGACACTGCTGTGGGTGTGCTGGATCGCTGGAGGTCGACGGGTAGAAAGGACTACGAGTACCACTACGAGTACTGCTGTTGAATGTGAAGAACACACACACGGCAGGACATGGATGGGCTGTAGTGGTCGTGAGTTCGAATCTCACGACTCACCATGAAAACGGATTTTTAACAAAACAAACGATTTTCCTCATGTCATGCATCTGAAAACACTTATGGATCCCCATTAATAGGAACAGCGTATTGGACCGGTCGCCCCGGTGGCCTAACTGGTAGCCACGAAGCCTGTAGGCCCGGATGTCGAGGGTTCGATTCTCCCCATGGAGGTTTTCATTCTCAAATGACACTTGAATGACACCGTCTGTCGAGAGCGCATATTGTAGCGTGGGTAAGCAACATTCGACGAGAGTTGACGAGGGAAGAAAGTGCTGAAATCTTCTCGCGATAAAAATGCAAGGCAAGAACCGTAGTGGGGGAGGAGGGAGAGGAGCCTACTTTGTGACCCCGGATCTGAGTTACGACTACTCGTAGGGAGCGAGAGAGACGGAAGTGCGAAGATAATAAATGGGATGGACAAAAAAAAAAAAAAAAAAAAAAAGGTCACACGCGTCGACCCGTATCCGGTCCAGGACGGAAGAGTTAGATTGGGTCCAACTATTGTGGGGACAAACTACTTGGAATTACGAGTGTGGGATAAATTTTGCAGTTCAGTTGTGAAAGGGTTAACAGCAGTAGTAGTAGTAGTGTGTGTGTTAGAGGTGTTACCCGACGAGTACCCGCCCTAAACGGGTACCCTCTTAAATCAGAAAAAAATACCCGGTACTCGCGAGTATTTACGTCCATTTTGGGCGGGTACCCGGGTACCCGTTTAACAACCGGGTACCCGGGTATCCGGCACATTATTTATCATGTTTTGTCCTTAACGCTGCAACGGATAGACTCGAAGAAGGTTGTTCTACAGCATTCGGCACACCAACCCTGTGCCACAATGATTTTCATACAACCATACCAACAAAACAACAAACTACGCGCCACAAAAGCACCGAATTGCATGTAACAAACGATTTTCCTAATTGAGAATTGCCTTTCAGATGAGAATGAAAATATATTTTAATACTTTGTTTTTCTTTAGAGTTGGGTTTTGCTCACAGTCAAAATTTCACCTGGAATATATGTTCCTCGGTGGTAGTTATCGATCCACAAAAAAAAATCGAAATCATCCTTGACAGGCTCGTAAAACAGAGCATATGAGGGAATTGGCATTTATTGATGCGAGTTTCTAATTTTGACCAAGTCTCTCGTGAAAGCATAGAGACCTCTCGCCAAATAGCCATGGCCGTTTTCTTACTTGATTAAACTATTGATTTTGTCTGCACTTTTCATCAAATTCTCAGCATTTTGTTTTGTCTACTACCTGGTACTTTTTTCGCACTTTTCATCAATTTCTCCGAATTTTATCTGTCTACTACTTTGTACTCTAACTTGAAAATAATGAATTTAGGAGTCATACACGGGTCTCGAACCCCGGACTCTTGTTTGACAAGTCACTGCACCACCTGTTACTCTACTCGTACAAGTTGTGTATGCCTCCATGTTTTCTTTATTTATACAGTAGACGTACTGCAACTCTCATAATTGTATCTGTTTACTACGTTGTATATACTCGTACTCTAACAAAAAAATATGTAGGGAGTCGTACACTGGTCTCGAACCCCGGACTCTATCGTTGACAAGTTGCTGGCCCCCTATACAAAAATCAAGTCATTCCAGATCCCCCATACAAAAATCAAGTCGTTTCAGACCCACCATACAATTTCATGTCAATCCAGACCCCCATACAATTTCAAGTACTTTCAGAACCACAATACAAAAGCCAAGTCATTTTGGACCCCCGATACAATTCCAAGTCCTTTCAAACCCACCATAAAAAATCAAGTAATTTTAGGCCCCCATACAATGTCAAGTAACTTGAGACCCCTCTAACAAAAACCGAGTAATTTCCAGACCCACTATACAAAAGCCGAGTCATTGCCAACCCCCTATACAAAGACCAAGCAATTTCAGACCTCCCATACAAATTCAAGTAATTTCAGACCCACCATACCTAAAATCAAGTCAACCCAGACCTCCCATACAATTTCAAGTAATTTCAGACCCCCTTAAACAATATCAAGTCAATCCAGACCCCCCATACAATTTCAAGTCATTTGAGACCCACCATACAAAACCCGAGTCATTTTCAGCACCACCATACAAAAAACAGGTCATTTTCATTATTGATACTAAAACCAAGTCATATCCAACCCACCTTACAAAAAACAAGTCATTTCATCACCAATGCTAAAACCAAGTCATTTTCAACCCCGTATACAAAAACCCCAAATCATTTAAAACCCATCATACAAAAACGAAGTCATTTTTTATTCCTTTACAAAACCAAGACTTAAGGTTAGGGTAATTTCTGTAGTAAACGTACTAATATGCGACGTACATACACCTGGTGTATTGATAGTAACTACGAAGGAAAATTGATTTTCAACTGCTGCTTTTGCTCCCTGTGTATTGATTTTCATCGAGAAGCTGTTAACGCTACCAACGAAATGGAAAACAGACGAAGGCTTTCTGCAACGCCAATGACGTGGACCCGGGGAATGCTCCTCTAGAACTCCAGGGTCTCACGCAAGTGGAGATCCTCATTGCCGTTGCCTGCACCATCATGCGCGTGTACCGCCTGAAGGGAGGGCAGAGGGGGTTCTCGGGGCACGTCGTCGACGTTTTTGCATGTTTTTTCCCACCCATGTACACAAGTTGACGACAGTTACTAATATCCTGCTGCGCGAGTTCCTAGCGACAGCTATACTATCTACTATGGGCAAGGTACCTCGCCCATAAATCCTGATTTCCTTGTACCAGCATTGTGAGACAGCATTTTCATTTTGAAAAGGGTTTTGTGGAGACTATGTACGAGATACTACCCAGGGGACGTGATTTAGGGGATGATAAGGTGTCATCCCCGGAGTTTCCAACGTAAATTAACGAGTACCCGGGTACCCGGGTACCCGGGGCCCAAATACTCGGCGAGTATGAAGTGTAGTGTTACTCGTACCGTAACGGGTATTAGCAAGCCGGGTAATACTCGCGAGTACCCGGGTAATTGGCAAAAGGGTAACACCTCTAGTGTGTGTTCTTCACATTAAACCTTCCTTTCTACCCGTCGACATCCAGCACACCCAGTGTCCGTGCCGATTCTTCATCCTCAAAAGGTACCAGTTCTGTGGTCACAAAACTATGACAGAGATACTACGCTCAGTGCAGTAAGCAGAGCAGACAATTGTTGTTGTTGTTGTTGTTGTCTTCACATTAAACTCGTTTCAGTTGCTAATCCCTATAGTCTGATCTAGCAAGATCACAGCCCGTGGTCACAAAAGTGCTAGAGCCATCAGAGAATCCTAAAGAACACGCACACTTAGCAGCGAAAGGATACACAAGTCCGAAGAGGTACACCTAAAATCCCTACAGCATGTTATTATGCGTGTCCAAAACTGAACTACACGCCCGCAATCTCCATTTGACTACAGCAGCATCGCCCCCCCCCCCCCCTCCCACTCCTTACCTATGAATTTGCCGACTACAGCGTAAATACTGCCTGAAGTGCTGTCTGTATGAAAACACACGGTAGGCGTGGGAACAAGATGGAGCACGCAGCTGCTGTCGGAAGTGCTGCCAGAATGACAGTCCGCGGGCACACAGTGTGTGTGTGTTCTTCACATTAAACCTTCCTTTCTACCCGTCGACATCCACAGTGAAAAATAACAGCCAACCAAAGCCATCACGTCAATTGACAATTACCCGAATATATCCTGAACGTCTGTCTGTGTTAGGCACAGCATTATAAACATCGACACTGATTAGGAATCGTTCCACATTGAAGGGGTCTTCCACGATCAGGCACACAATTAAGGCACCCGGGGTGTCCGCGCCATCTCTGCCGCGTTTCTATACGAAACCAGTGACGTCATCCACACAGACCCAACAACAACATTCAGGGGAAAAAACGAAATATTTGTCAACAAAAATAATGCTTGTCCGTTCGCCACGGGTCGATGTCGTCCGTGCTCCGGTGCGCTGCTGTGCTGCTGCGCCGGCGCGCTGCTGTGCTGCTGCTCCGGCGCGCCGCTCCGGTGCCGCTTGGCCAGTCCTAGCACGACCACACTCGACCCGCTCCGTCCGTACACGCTCTCGTTGCTGTCCTTCCCGAGTCGGCTCCTCGCTTTCTCCTCTAGTTGCACTCAGGGTGCTTGGTCTGGAAAATAATTTTTCTCGCGCTGAAGGGGTCAACCAGCCCAGGCTCCAGCTCGTCGCCACACGCTCCCTCCTCCTTTGATGGCGAAGCCAGGTTACTGAGACAGTACAGTGTAATGGTATGGGCTAGGAAGGCCGGTAATTACCTCTGCATAGGTAATTGGTCCGTTTTCGTATAACTTGGATGGCATTCGTATTCGGTATTCGGGGTATTTATAGTATCTGTGGGCCATACTTGAAGCCCATCCCGAGCAGATGTCATCTGGCTCGGGGATTAATATAAGCTGCTTCTCTTCTACGTTTGACTCTACGGTAAGTGAGTAACACCAAGGATGCTTAATAGACAAACCTGCAAGGGGATACTCTGTGTCTCACCCAGTCTTATCACACGTGGCGTCTTTGGCATTGCGACTAGTCTTCTAGCTCTTTGGTCCGACCCTTTCGGGTTTTGTTTCTTTCTTTTCATGTGGAGTTTCGCGTACGAGTACACACGGAAAAGTGGCATCATCTATCCCATCGAGCCTTGCCCCTGTCTCCCTCGGATGGCATCTCAACATGGAGTGGGTCCTCTTCCCCCTCCAGTGGCGACCACTACAGCAGAGCAACGGCAGGGGCCTCCTGCTGGTCGTCGCATGCACGCTGGCCAAGGACGACAACATCGGCCTTCGTGCAGAAGACGCTCCATCTCGGAGCGAAGCTCCTCGAGACTCAAGACGGCTGTACGAGTACATCCTGGACATCCCGGACATCGAAAGGCAGGCCCTTCGATTTCTCCGCTTTCCGCCGGTTGCTCTGCAACCCGCGAGATGCTGATGCAAGCCCTTCAGCAGGCTCTTCAGCCCGCGCCTCGCCAGCTTGCCTCGTGCAGCTCTGCGGACCGCCGGTATCAGCCTCAAGATCGCCTCTGTCCCCAGCACATACATCTGGGCTTGCCCAGCGCTCTGCTGCCAGACATGCCACCGTACGCGCCCTTCGATACACCTGGCTTGCCCAGCGTACTACGTACCTCGGCGTACATACTGGATTCAAGACCAAGATAATTCGTGGCGAAGCGTTCCATCTCTGCGAGGTCCACTGGGGGCTCATGCAGATTTTATTTTGCAGATCGAGCCAGGCCGATCTTCGCCGGAGCCTTCTTGGACTTCAAGCGCTGCGCTCCGACAGGCTTGTCGTTCCAGCNAGTGATTGGTACCCGTATGTTGTTTTCATCCCATCTACTACCGCCGTATTACACCAGTACATCTCTGCACTACAGACTACCTGCTATACGTATCATACGTATATACAGCGGTATACTCGGACTATAACGGGGGGTCATAGTAAATACGACCAAATAAATATTGCTTTTCAAAATGGCAACAAATAAAGGTTTTTGTGTGTGCCATCACGTTATATATACAATGATTATGATCCCGCGTAAGACGTGTGCATTACGTACAATCTCCAGCTCCATCCCTGTCGTAACTTAGATCGGGGGTCACAGTAGTGCATCAGGGGCGCCTCTCCCCTCCCCACTACGTACGGTGCATGCCTTCGTGTCGATCAAGACAGTCTAGACGCGTTGATGATAATGTTCTTCCTTCCCTGGTAGTCTCGCGTCGATTTGTTCAATCACACACCTTCCCTGGGGCTCTTGAACGCACTTTGCTGTTATTTGCAGTATTTGGTTGTACTGATACGTGTACGTAGTTGTCTTTCATGGTTGCTGTACAGCAGTAGCACCAGAGTACGGAGCATGGCTTACCCTCGGGTGGGTAAGAGCTCATCTCTCATTATTACTGGTTAACCCACGGTTTGACCGAGTTACGCTTCCTAGATACCAGATGTCTTTCTTTGTATTTCAATGATGTTTGTATATCATTCATTCGCAACACGTCGTTGGTTCGTGTTCCCAGCGCCCACCGGCGGCAACTACCTTTCGGTCTTGGGCTCGCTTCACTGATTCGTTCCAGTTTTCAAGCCCCCCTCTTTTTTTAAACTCGCTGATCCCCTGCCCAATGCGAGACTCCCCGCCGCCCAGCTCGCGCAGACCAACGACTGACTGTTGTTGTGGAGTGCCTTTACTACAAGTACTTACTGCCGTAATAATGTTGTATAACTTGGGTTTCGCCTTGGTCGTCGAGATCACTCCTCACTCCTCACTAATCGGCGTTCCGGTCAATCTTTTCAGCCTATGGCACTATGTCATGCATACGTAGTTACCTATTTTCCGTGGTCACCGTTGTGCAACAAGATACGCTACGTACGTTATGTGCTGTCAGTGTTAGTTTGCCCACGGGAGAAACATAGTGGACTCGCTTTGTTGAGCGGGCGGCGTCAGTTGCAAAACCCATGTACTGCTTGCGAATGAATGCATGCATGGCATGATAGCATGATGATGACATGAGTCACGACAGAGGTGGGCATCGAGAGGTCACACCCCCCGCCCCCCCCAGATCCGAATAACGAGGCGTTACTATCAAAACAAAAAACAAACGGATAAGACCGTTTTTGTCAGCCGGTTTAACCGGTTTTCGGACAACCGGTTACGAGCAACCGGCTAAAACCGGATAGTAACAACGTGAGATGCCTCCAAATAATTGAACATAACGGCATGTTTGTTGCGTGAAAAACGTGCTGTTTGTATGTGTGGATTCCGAGCCACGACCACTGCGCGTGGTGACGTGATTTCAAGGTATACAATATTGTTGTGAAGAAGACATTTTGGCGGTGCACAGGTACTATATACCTACCGATTACTATTAATAGGGCTTTCATCGCGATTACTTGCTTCCTGTCCTTTTTTCCTATGCCTTGCAGATCACCGCATTCGGAGGGCTTTCCTGCGCGCGGTCTACCTACACTAAAACCACGTCAAAATATCAACACTAATTTCAAGATGAAAAATTCCTCACTGATTCCAAGATAATCTGCTTTCAGACTAAAATCATTTTTTTTTTGCGAACAATAAAAAAAGTGAAAATATAATATACAGATAGATGTCGTATGTGCAAGTTTTGTATGCCTTGGTATGATATTATTATATGTGTTTCGATATACCTGGTATATGTCAACTATATCCCGTCAGCAGAGCATCATCAGCTATTTAGGACATATGGTTGATGTACACACTTACTTACTTACACGTATTAATGATACCATGTGCCAGGTATAATACTACTTACTGCTGTGTGTACACTATTATTATTACTGGTGATGGCTTTAATCGGTAGACAATCAGTGAAGAATTTGTCCTGTGCTACCGGTTTAAACCGTTTTATCGGTTTTATCCGTTTTTCCCCGCGCTTTTACGCGCTTTTCGGTTAACCGGTTCCAACCGGCGAACTAAACGTGTGTTTGTTTTTTTTTACTGTTTAGTCGTACACGCCTGCGGGGTTTCCAAAAACGTGTTTAAACCGTTATATTGTTTACCGGTGACCACCTCTACAGGAGTAGGTATACATGTTGTATACATACAGTGATGATGTGAACCGACAAACGAAAGTCGGGTTTTTCGGTCGGTTTATTTCGGTTTTTCCAAACCGAAAACCGACTTTTATTTGTCGGTTTTTCGGTTGCCGAAAAAAAACGAAACCGAAAAACCGACTCGTTTTTTTTCGGTCGGTTTTTTTTTTCCTGTCCCGAAAATCAATAACGCCTACATATCTACATGGAAACTCCGTTGTGAATAGACATGGACACACAGCACACACCACATAGCACACAGCCCGCTCCAGCAGCGACAACAACAGCCGCACAGGGCACAGGGTACAGCGGTACAGCAGTGCGTCGCGAGACTGCGAAGGATAATCATCTCCGGTTCAGGCGGCAGTGCTGACTCTGACCTTGAGCCGGAGGCAGAGGCGGGTACTTACAGCCCCCCCTTCAGCAACCTAGCGTTCTTGATGGTGTTAGCTGTACGCTGCAAGATGTATCTATCATCTATCATTACATCATACATGGCATCTAGACTACACATCAGCAGTGCCCTCGTATAATAATATCCTACTGTTTTTTATTGTACGTAGCAACTGCTGTTACATTTGCCGGGGTGTAGCTATTATTGTCGGCTGCAGATTATAAATATGCATGTCGGCCTGTACCGTGTGTGGCGCAGCAGACGCAGGTACTGCAGGAAGGCCACTTGACACCACACCACGATCTCATCTTGTCACATTATGCAAACACATGCGCGCCGGACCCTTCGAAATGTGGACCAATTGGCTAGTTTAGTCGGGAAACCGACCGAAAAACCGACCGAAAATGTTCGGTTTCGGTTTCGTTTTTTTTTCGGTTTAAAACAAAAAAACCGACCGAAACCGACCGACTTTTCAGTGACAAACCGAAAAACCGACCGAGTCCATTTCCATTTTCGGTTCACATCACTGTATACATATGATACGTCATGACTCATGGCTGACTGCATGGCGCGGCGAACGCGCTGACTATTCATTTTATGTTAATGTGGGTTCTTCACATTGAATATTAAACCGTCCTTTCATACGTACCCGTCGACATCCAGCACACCATTTTTTTTTTTTTTTTTTTCCTTTTCATTTTGTCATGCGTTTGTTTAGTTGCTTGATTGTTGATTTGCTTCAGTATGTTTACTTTCTATTATTTTTCCTTTTCGCTTTTTTCTTTCCTTTCTCTTTTTTTTCTCTTGCATGCACCTGGATTGCTAGCAGGGTAGGTCTTGCCTGTCGCATATGGCATTGCATTGTCTGCTCTGCTTACTGCACTGAGTGTAGTATCTCTGTGTCGTAGTTTTGTGACCACAGAACTGGTACCTTTTTAGGATGATGAATCGGCACGGACACTGGGTGTGCTGGATGTCGACGGGTAGAAAGGAAGGTTTAATGTGAAGAACACACACACACACCATGGATGGATGTCGACGGGTAGAAAGGAAGGTTTAATGTGAAGAACACACACACACACACACACACACACACACACACACACAGTGTCCGTGCCGATTCTTCATCCTAGAGAGATGCCAGTGCTGTGGTCACGAAAATACGACGAAATGGTTGAATTCGATTCCGTAGCAATACGTTATATTCATACGTACGTACTCAAATTGACAACTATTAAATAGCAGCCGATTTTTCTAATTGAGAATTGCCTTTCAGATGATACTGAAAACCGAAAATACGGGGTTTTAACTTGTGGAATACATACTTCCCTCACACAAGCTTGCCTCACAGTCAAAATTTAAAATGTAGTCTATAAACTATTGTCAGTTGCGACCGCCGTCGACTACAAAACAAAAATTAAAATCACACTCGGCAGACTCAACATATCGAAAATCTAAGAAAATCAGGATTTACGGGCGAGGTACCCCGCCCTCTGTTTTACGAGCCTGTCAAGGTTGATTTCGATTTTTGTTTTCGTGGATCGATACCTCCCATCGAGGAAAAAATTTTCTACTATAAGTTAAATTTTGATTGTGAGCGAAATACGTACAACTCTTGGACAACAACAAAGTACTAACATCTAAAACCCGATTTTCATTCTCATCGGAAAGGCAATTATCAGGAAGGAACATCGGCTGTTCACTTAAATGTATAATACCGCTGTTGTGCGCGTGATATCATGCGGCGGGTCATTGGTTTTTTCAGTTTGGTTACGACTGCCGGTATACGAGGAGAACAGCCACGGGAATTATTTTTTCGTCGACGATGGTTGTTCCGACTATTCTCCGTTGAGAATACTCCGCGAATATGCAATACGATTAGTATCAATAGTCGGCTTCCACTAAAATAATGCATTTTACGATTAGTATCAATAGTCGGCTTCCACTAATAATGCATTTTTTTTGTTTTTTGCTGCCACACTACTTACGCTCCACACGCACTACTACTGCACGCACATCACACACACAACTTTTTCCCATCGCACATCAACGCAAGCCCTGACCTTGAATCCCCAGCAAGAAATATCAGACACAGCAGCAAGTGACCTAGCCAGTGACCAGAGGTGTGGCATAGCCGAGACAGTTATTATGACAAGGCTTCGAATGGCTGCGGTCATGGTCGTCCTGGTAGCCAGGCAAGCCGCGGTTGAAGGCAACACCCCTTCGCCGAACGCTCCTATAGCAAAGCCACAGTGCGACTCGACCAAGGCGGTGTCGATCCGATACTCGGAGGAAACGGAGCAGTTGTTCGTAGAGTCTGCAGACGGCACTCGAGGCGGCTGCACCACGCTCACAGAGATCTGGCAGTACCTGGACGGCTCCGCCCCACTGGTCGCGGTGGACCCGGCAAGTGGCAACCCAAGCGACATCGCGACGGGCACATGGCTTCTCACGCAGGACCTGTCGATCGAAGACGGCATTACTCTAGAGGTGAGCTTTCCTTGGGTCGATTCGCAGACACATGATACACATTACACCTTAGATAATATAAACACACGGCCGTAGCCTGTGTGTGCACACACGATAAGTGCGTGCCAAAGAAGGAAACACTTTGGAGCTACGTCAATGGGGCAGTGCTTGCCTAGAACACGCGAATTTCTGGCCGTGCATGGGGCATACGCTGGAT
The DNA here is from genome assembly GCA_008828725.1 of Saccharina japonica. Classification (NCBI taxonomy): domain Eukaryota; class Phaeophyceae; order Laminariales; family Laminariaceae; genus Saccharina; species Saccharina japonica. The sequence continues at coordinate 79,832 of MEHQ01000807.1, forward strand.
TGTATTCCCGACATACAGTATACGTACACACACTTGCAGTATTTGCTCTGCCAACTGCCAAGGGCCGCACGAAGGGAACTCAGACGCAAACCTGGTACCTGGTATCAGATTCGTATACGGTGCACGTTGCTGCTGTTGTTTATATTTACTGTACACGTACCGGTACCTAATCGACTATAATGTAATCGTTAAGGGGGAAAAACGTTACCAGGTACTGAAAATATGTCCGGTACATTCTTGGTACCCTAATCATATGTCGTCGTATTTCGCGTTTGGGTTGGTTCTTGGTTTCCCCTCGTGTGTGTGTAGAGCTTATTTGTGTAATTCGTATTGTGTCTTATGTTCGGGGTTCCGTAGTACTTCTTCTCGATTGTTTTGTCTGACGTGTTTCTATTGCGTGTACGGTACATACCAACTCGTGTTTTTACTTCGTTCAGAGCTTGGGAACCTCTTGCTTGGGAGGTCGTACGTACGTACGTACGTACGCCGTCGCTTGACTTATTTGCGATACGTTTAGTTTGTTGTTGTCTTGTCTCGCGGCCTCACACACTGCGGTATATACCATATATCTACACAATCAATAGGATGAAGCACCACAATGGACACCACTCACTGAATAGGTGCACTGAGTTCCTTTGGGGTTGGAATGTACAGTATTCCTAGTAGTAACGGGGTGATCTCGACAAACCCAAAACACACGTTAGCCGGTCGCCCCGGTGGGCTAGCAGGTGATCACGAAACTTGTTAGCGTCAAGATCGTGAGTTCGAGCCCCCCCGAGTGCATGCTCGTAGGGACTTTTTCTGCCAAAAACATCTTGACTAGCGGAAAGCGCGAGACCGTGAGTTAGTAAAAACTCGATGAAGACCGACGAGCGTTGGGTAGGCTGAAACCTCTGCGCGATAAAAATCAAGGCAAGAACTGTGGTGGGGAAGGAGCGAGAGGAGCCTACTTTGTGACCCCGGATCTGAATCACGACTATTAATAGGTAGAGAGAAAGACAGAAGTGCGAAGATAATTTAATGGGATGGAGAAACATAAATAAAGCAAGTAAAAATCGTACGAACGTACCAGAGGAAAAAGTGAAATTTGTGTTTTTCGAACTATTCATAGCGTTGACGACGAAGCAACGAAGCAAATGACAACCATCTTCACGTTTGGTTTGTTTGGTCAACACCCGTATGCATGTATGCATACGGGAAGCATCCATTTGCGCGCCACGTTTTAGGAAGTAGAACCGACCATGTTGCGCTGGTTTCGTATGCACCACTCATTAGTGTGTGTATTCTTCACATGAAATGCCGTGTCCCTGTTGTTTTGGATCACAGTTCGCACACAAAAACTTATCTTCCTCGCCAAGTCCTCCCTACAAAAAAGCAGTCGCTGATTCTTGCGCGTACTCGTTGATTCTTCAAACCCGCTCTCTTATCAAATAACTCACATTTCACTCGTATTCCAAGTAGTTTGTCACCTAGCCGGGAGTGCAGCCCTGAAGGACCCATTAGTATCTATATATGTAAGTGGGGCCCATGTAAGTGTGAAGCAGGTGTGTTGTCCGTGTTCGTCGCGGTTTCTCCTTTTTGCAAAGTGAAATCATCATCAAAGCAGGCATTGGATCGAAAATTGAAACACTGCGCAAATAATCATCTCCAGGGCCCTGCTGGCACATGGTATCGTCTCTAGGCTGCTGAAGGCTGAAGGAGTACAGCAGTACCGGACACCTAATAAGAAACAGGCTAACAAGCAAGACAGGCTGAGATCTGGAGGAAAATAAGAAATTCAGGAGTCGTTATCTTGAAAGTAGTGTAGAAAGCGCCCTCTCTCAAATACGAAATCCAGCCTTGGCCTGATTTTCTGTTTCTTATTTGGTGTTATGTTTCTTATTTGGTGTCCGGTGCTCAATCTATGTGTAGGTTGTGACTGGGGGTTGTATTCTACAATGATGCGGTTACATGGTGCTTAATTGCCTACCCTATATCCTGGTAGATACTAACCGTATAGACCTAGAGCTTGTGCGTACGTGTTATGCCTCCTATGACATGTACGTATAGTCCGTCCGGCTCCAAATATCCGAAATTCCCCCATCACCAAGGAACACTTATCTCGGGTATGGGAAGGTTGTTGAAAAAACCAGAGATACCCTTAAAACGGCCCTCTCGAGACGGAGATAATAACACGTCGATTTTTTTTTAATTATTATTATTTGGCCTGATGTTTGCAAAAAACGTGAATTTCTGGTCCAAGCTTAGGTAGATTGTAATGTTGCCACACCATATTTAGACTGCGTATTTAGCTAGCTCGTCACATTAGCGCCTGGGCTTTTTTTCTGTTTAAAACAAATCGATAAACTGACGGAGATATCGGCAAAAATGCGGATTTTGGAGGTCGTTTTGTTCAAGTTTAGATTAAATAATTTTGTGTGGAATTTTATTTTAGAGGGCGGCAAACGATGGATCGAAGCCATACGCGCAGGGCTTTTTTTTAGTTTTTCCTGGAAAGAAAAAGTTCGTTAGAAATTGAGGATTTATCCCAAAGCGACTGATTTTGTCCAATTTTGGCCGGTCTTCGTGTTTTTTTTCTTGATGCTGTGTTGCATAATTACTTGTTATTAGTGTGAAATTTTGTTTTCGTTCAAAATCTCCGCATCGATTCGTCTTGTCTTTGCGATCACGAATTTACAATTTTCAATGTTCAACTTTATCTTTTGAACTCGGTATAGTATAAAACGTGAATGGAAATAATGTCCCGGATGGACCATAGGTTCCTCCAAACCAAGTGGGACGTGTGAGTCATTTATTCACTGCGTGCGACCCCGAGGGCAACGTAGCTTGGGCAGGTATTCTGACGTCCTTTGAAGATGTACATACCAGGGCCTTAATTATTGGTTCGGCTTCTGTTGCACGCACCACCCCCGCAGGGGACGCAATGTGTGTTGCGCGCAGCGCAAAAAACACATAATACAGCGTCTGTATCGCCCCCCGGGCGGAGTACGAATATTACTCGATGACAGCAGTTCCTAATGCTTAACGGGGTGGAGTTCGTCATGTATGTTGATATTTCATGTGTTTGGGGTCTTTCCATTGTCCCTACCAAATATAATTATAGTGCGGATGGGGCTGGATGGGGGTAGATTTTTTTATTTTATTTATTTATTTTTATTTTTTTTGTCCATCCCATTTATTATTTTCGCCCTTCCTTTCTCTCTCTTCCCTAGGCGTAACTCAGATCCGGGGTCACAAAGTAGGCTCCTCTCCCTCCTCCCCCACTACGGTTCTTGCCTTGCATTTTTATCGCGAGAAGACTTCAGCACTTTCTTCCCTCGTCGACTCGCATCGAATTGTGCCTACCCACGCTACTATTAATTGGCGCTCTCAGCAGTTGATTCCGTTTTTTATTTATTTTTGCGAATAAACTCAAAAGTCCGACCCACGTGAGATTCGAACTCCAGACATCAACGTTCAGAAGCGTTCGAGGTTACCTCTAGACCATCGGGGCGACCGAGGGATGAAATCAATTAATCAACTACTTGAGCTATTAATAGTGGGGATTAATGATCGTGGAAGACCCCTTCAATGTGGAACGATTCCTAATCATTGTCGATGTTTATAATGCTGTGCCTAACACAGACGTTCAGGATAGATTCGGGCAACTGCCAATTGACGTGATGGCTTTGGTTGGCTGTCCTTTTTCACTGTGTGCCCGCGGACTGTCATTCCGGCAGCACTTCAGACAGCAGCTGCGTGCTCCATCTTGTTCCCACGCCTACGGTGTGTTTTTGTACAGACAGCACTTCAGACAGTAGTTACGCTGTAGTCGGCAAATTCATTGGTAAAGAGTGGGAGGGGGGGGGGGGGGGGGGGGGGGGGGGGGACGATGCTGCTGTAGTCGAATGGAGATTGCGGGCGTGTAGTTCAGGTTTGGACACGCATAACATGCTGTAGGGATTTGAGGTGTACCTCTTCGGACTTGGGTATCCTTTCCCTGCTAAGTGTACGTGTTCTTTAGGATTATCTGATGGCTCTAGCACTTTTGTGACCACGGGCCGTGATCTTGCTAGATCAGACTATAGGGATTAGCAACTGAAACGAGCTTAATGTGAAGATAACAACAACAACAACAACAACAACAACAAGTAATTTAGCGAAAGAGGGAGAAGAATATGCGCGACTTTACGCCTGAAAAACAAGTAAAACGCCTTTCATTTTTTGTTTCGGTTACGCACATGCAGCGAATAAAAGTAGGTGTCGAAAACAAAAACAGCCCACGGCGAAAATAATAAAGGTGCCTATTAATAATATTTGTTTTTGGACTATTTTCTGTCTCATCTGCTCCGGCAGAAGCACGACACTTTCTTTCACTTGTTGTCTTTTGTTATCGTTTTAGTTTTTGTTATCGTTTTTGTTTGTTGATACCAGGTATGTTTTCTTCCCTTCTTTTCGCTTTCACGCAGATGGATTGCTAGCGGGGTAGGTCGTGGGTCTGTCGTATAGGTATAATATGGCATTTCATTGTCTCTCCTGACTACTGATTTGCAGCTTATTATCTTTGTGTCGTAGTTTTGTGAATACATACGGTCGCCCCGGTGGGCTAGCAGGTGACCACGAAGCCTGTAAGCGTCAAGAAAGCGAGTTCGAGCCCCGCCGAGTGCATGCTCTTAGGCACTTTTTCTCGCACATAATATCTTGACTAGCCGAAAGCGCGAGAGCGTGAGTTAGCAAATTCGATGAAAATCGACGAGCGTTGGGAAGGCTGAACCCTCTGCGCGATAAAAACCAAGGCAAGAACCGTAGTGGGGGAAGAGGGAGAGGAGCCTGCTTCGTGACCCCGGATCAGAGTAACGACTAGAGAGGGAGAAAGACGGAAGGAAATGCGAAGATAATGAACGGAATGTAAAAAAAATAAAAAATAAAAATAACTGGTACCACGTATCTCTCAAGGATGAAGAATCGCCAGACACTGGGTGTGCTGGATGTCGACAGGTAGAAAGGACGGTTTGATGTGAAGGAAACACACACATGGCGAAAAGGAAAAGGGGTTCCAACTACGGCCAATCGGACAAAAGGTGCTTCAACATAAAGTCCGCACCGGTCGCCCCGGTGGTCTAACCGGTAGCCACAAAGCCTTTTGGGCCGGATGTCGAGGGTTCAATTATCCCCTTTGGAGGTTTTTATTATCAAATGACACCTACTGTCGAGAGCGCATATTATAGCGTAGGTAAGCAAAATTCGACGAGAGTTGACGAGGGAAGAAAGTGCTGAAATCTTCTCGCGATGAAAATGAAAAGCAAGAACCGTAGTGGGGGAGGAGGGAGAGGAGCCTACTTTGTGACCCCGGATCTGAGTTACGACGAGGGAGGGAGAAAGACGGAAGTGCGAAGATAATAAATGGGATTAAAAAAAAAAAAACGGCGTAGAAAAAAAAACGTCTGGGGGAAAAAATCGCCGAGGCGATTTAGATTAAAAAATATATATATATTTTCCTTGCCTCTGGCGAAAATAAAACGCGCAACAAAAAACCACGCCTGCGACGTTTTATTTTGCACGCCCAAAATCGCGCGTTGCGAAACCAGCCTCGCGGCGACTGTTGCGCAAAACGGGTATTTTGACCCAAATATTGTGCCCGCGCAAACAGCCAACTAAGGCTCTGGTATATACTCCCATCGTACACAAAGTACATGGGTATTTTGACCCAAATATTGTGCCCGCGCAACAGCTAATTAAGGCCCTGGTAGATACTCCCTCCCATCGTACACAGTACATATCATACATACCTCGTACGTCTACGTACCAGCTATATTTACCTAAATTCAAAACATGAACGATGTCGCCGAAACAAGCTGTGTGTGATATGATACATACTACATACATACTTCGATAGCGCGGACTTGATGCCCTCTGCCGTATATATGTACCAGGTATATATTATATACTTATAATATGTACATATGATACACTTTCTGAAACATTTATTAACGTCTACTGGTATATATTATACTTCCTTCTGACCTGCGAGGTCGAAAAAATAGTCTCAAAAGACATGTTTCCGTCCTTGACTGATGTGCGTGTGGTGTTCCGATCGTGCGTGGTAAGGGGGTGGGAGTAGATCCTCGTGAATACCACGCGGTACTAGATTGTTGGCGTATGTAATCATTCAGCTCGCTGATGCCTGCTGCTCCTCCGTGGCCCTCGTTGAGAGGGTCCTAACCGGACATTGATTGTTTATGTTCCCCTAAGATGTGAAAAACCGCTATCGCTCCTGTCGCTCCCCCCCTCCTTGTCCTTCGATGGCTACTGCTCTAGGTGTACGGCACCTCCGCAGGGGGCGATGCCGACGAACTGCGCCTTTTGAGCACGATTGATAAGTACATCGACTTCCGCGCATACGGAGGAAGCCTGGACTTCGTAAGCACCAAGGTCAGTTTGGCGTCAGCGATATACAGTATACAGTATTATCGTACTCGTAGTCCACGACAGATGTTGAAAATATCTTGTGTTTGGCCAGTGTGGAATTTGTATGTAAGTCCGCTGGATGTGTTCCGACACAATTTTTATTGAAAAAGAGGTCACTCGTTTTATTTATTATTTCCCCCCAAAATCTCAGCCTCAAACTAGTTCTGAATTATCAGGTTCTGAACACCTCTCGGGTACCTACACGATCCTAAAATGGTCGCCCCGGTGGTCTCGAAGATAACCACAAAGCTTGCTAGCGTTGATGTCAGGGGGCTCGAGTCCTCGTTGGATATTTGTATTATCAAATGACACCAACTATCGAGAGCGCCTATTATCGCGTGGGTAGGCACAATTCGACGAGGAGAGTCGACGAGGGAAAGAAGCGCTAAAATATTCTAGCGACAAAATGAAAGTCAAGTACCGTAGTGGGGAGGGAGGAGAAAAGCCTATTTAGTGACCCCGGATCTGAGTTACGACTAAAGAGAGAGGGAGAATGGAAGGACGAAGATAATGAATAGGATGGAAAATAAAGAGTGTGTGATGAGAAGAACTGCTGTCGCATCGTCGAACCGCCACAACAAAAAATATGATGAGTACTAGTATAAACTGCTGAATCTCCTATTTGGGACTGCAGCACTAAAGGGATTATATCTGCAAAATTAGGCTACTTCTTCGGCTTCTACGAACTCAACTTGTTTACTGCCGTGTTGCAACAAGCAGTCTTGGGATCGTATTCACTGTTGAGCGATGCGTGTCAGCGCAGAACCTTGTATCATGGCTGGGTTGGGCGTGTTGGCCTGGTTGGTCACAACTAGAGATGGCCACCGAATAACAAAGAAAACGGTGTAACCGGTCTCTGTAAATCTGGCAAGCGTATGTAATTGGCCGGTTGAAAAAACGAAAACAACGTAGGCTTTTTAGGTCCCAGTTAAAGGGGCCCCTTCGATCATAAAAAAAAGGCATGCTTGATTATCGGGAAACAATGTATATGTTTCGTCTTTGCAGCAGCAATACTATTTCTGGTATAATACCACCATATCAGTACTCCTTACGCAACACGGCATAGCTCCAGTTCTAATGCTCAGAGACCTCTTTATGACCAACGTATACGTAGCTTGTTCGTTATTGCCTCTAGGAGGTGTTGGGGCTCTTGGATCTGCAAGGGAGGGCAGGCATTGCTGCTGTGTTTGCATCACGAAACGAACGTGCTCCTCACCAAGAGCTTTATTTCATCGTTTCGGAGCTCCTGTGTGGTATCTACACCACGTTGGACGCTACGGACTGTCGAACTAGAGGCCCAAGTGGCTTCATCTATTGGTGGTCGGCGTCCTCGTCGAAAATCCGAGTTAAAACAGTATCAGCAGCCGAAGGAACTGCCATTTTTCAAATTCGTCTTTGGATGCCTGGGATATGGGCAGTCGTTGAGTAAGAGGCCCTTTTCGTCTTGAAAATGGCGTCTGATCGATACGCTTCCTGAGACACAACTGTTGACCATGACCTACGCTCTCTTAAGCATTCTCACCAGGAAGAAGGCTGAGCCTTGCAACTAACTGGAAAAATATCGTTTTCCGTACGGGGTCATGAAAAAGTAGAAATTTTAATTAAAAAAAGTATTTCAAGTGAAAAAAACAAACGTTGTGTTTTACATGTTACAAGTCTTGCCCGAAGGGGGCGCCCTTGTGACCGGATAATAACATCAATGAAACCGGAAAACCGGCAATAAAGCATATACACGAAAAAGACCCGCTTTAGTTACATTATATACGTAGATTAACGAGCAGGGTGGCTGTTGTTGCCTGTACTCATCGCGCAACGCTACGTAGCCCTGATGGTTTGTGGCTTCGGGAACGTAAGAGTGTGCGGGTCATTAATGTAGTTGATTCGCTAACAAGTGACGCGTCGTGCTTTCCCATTTTCTAGATAATATATTTATAGTTTATAAAGATCAATACGCATGGTATTCTACTTCCAAGAGCTGCATTGTGCATTGGCGAACCAAATGAATCACGTACCCGAAGAGTACGCAACAAGGGTGCACATCAAAGAAACACCACCCATGGCTTTCCGCATTATTAATGTTTTACGGTTCCTAGACCAGCTAAACTGTTTTTTCGGTTTACCGGTCAAAACCGGCCGAAAAAAGCCGGTTACATGGTTTTATCGTTTTGGAAAATAACGCCTCTTTTCCAGATTTGGTTTGCGAGCACACCACCCGGTGCCCACCTGTAGGAAGTGGAATGCTCTTTCGTCGTCGAGGACGAGCACAGCGAGCGAGCCGCCTACTGAACCCTGCCAGTCCCATCAACACCACCCACGACCATAAAACACCAGTCTCACGATAGTATTCACCAACTAGCGATGCGAATCACCGCAGTACATTGTACCAACGGCGCCAAGCAAGTTTTTTTGCGGTACGGCTATTAGTTTTCGTTCGTGCAAGGTACGGTTTCCACAAATCGGAAACCCAAAGGTTCAGGCACGTGCCGTGTTCAGAATGAGAAAGATTACGGTTCGGTGCGGCGCGGTTCCCCGTTGAACGTATTTGCTACGGTGTGGTTCCACTCTATGTACGCAGGAACAACCGTACAAGACGTTTTTTTTTGTGTCTGCCGTGCACCGTATGAATAAAGCGTACGAGCTGGTCCCAGGAAGAAACATAAGATTCCATCTTCGCAACTTTGCACGCTGGTTTTTGAGAGTTTGAAAACGAAATTTGGCAGGGGTGTTCTTCACAACATTGCGAAGGGCTCCAAGACTGGCCTTTTTTATTTTCGTGTTTTTTACCTGTGTACGCAAGGGCGCACAAAAAAAAAAGTTATCGACACCACACACCCCCCCCCCCCTAATATTGAAGGGAAGAAACCGGACCGTTGTGATCCCAGAAAACAATAAGTCAAGTTTTTTTTTTATCACCCCCCCCCCCCCCCCCCCCCGACCAGCGAAAAAAAATAGGGGGGTCTCTAAAACCAAGTTAAACAAAGGGAACAAAAAACGAAAAAAAAATGGTTTTTGCTCATTTCGTCCTGTGATCACAGCGATCCGGTTTGTTTTTCATTCTGACCTTCCTAGGTGTGTGGTGTCGTTTTCTATTTTTTTTGTGCGAGGAGTGAGGGGTTTGTTTTCAATTTTCGCGGATTTTTCAGCAACTTTGACCCTAAATAACTCATGATTTATGTATTTTTTCAAAAAAGGCCAATTTTGGAGCCCTTCGTAATGTTGTGAAGAACAACCTCGCCAAGTTTTGTTCCGCAACTCTTAAAAACCAGGGTGCAAAAGTGATTTCCGCGAAGTGTATCTTTCCCCCTAAGGTTTCAAATTTGCTTGATACATTATCCTAGTAATTTAGCAGGCGCTTCTTACCACAGCCTGATAGGCTCGCAGGAAGCAAACACGTGACATGGACGTCTTCCCCTTGTTGATGCGATCCTGTCAAGATTTCTAAAGTCGAATTAGTCGGCGTATTGACCGATATATGGCCTGAATACTATTATATTGGTTTTAATATAGGATTACTGCAGGAAAGCTATCCCCTATGGAATAACGCCTCTCTAAGGAATACCAATATGACCATATCTCGCGAACTACAGCTCGTAAGCCAAAAATCTCTTCACCGATGTGTTCCCCTTGGTGATGCCGTCATGTCGATATATGTAGTGTTCGAAAAAGTAATGTATTCCGTTTTTTTTCCCCGAAGAAGCTATCTTATGTTTCTCTCTGGAACCAGCTCGTACAAAACCGTGGGCTCGTATAATACGGTTTTGAACTTATTTCTTGAGCACTAACGACCGCATGAATGAACCGTACAAAGCCCCGGTTAGAGCAAAATTCTGATAAGTGGCAGACTTGGGCCCAGTTTCTTGCTATCGGGAATGCGATACGGATTCAGCATCGAAAAAGAAAATGTTTCAGTTTTCAAGTCGCTCGGGGCCCATTCTCCGCCTTCGCACGTAACTCTCTTGACAACTTGAACGGTCTACGGTGGAGTACGGTACTCTCGAGCAAGATTAGTCTACCTCCTTTTCAGGACAAGCGTTGAGGGCACGAGTCTTATTTTTTTTTTTTCCCGGGAGTTGCTCACCAGTTTATGCACTGATAATATGTGCAAACCGTACCTCGTATTATATTTATGGTACGTATTTATTTACCAATGTGGTATCTAATAAAAAAAACAGTACATATTGTACCACCTAACGAGAATACGAGCGATAAGAACTGCAGCCTGATACTCAAAGTAAAATAATAAATTCGGCAGCCGTTTTGCTGGAGTGAAGAAAGAGTAGAAGGCACCCATTCATTCTCAAGTAGGAAATACAGAATGTATCAGATTTCCTGTTTTCCTATTAATAGATTTCTTGCGCTATCATACCGCTGCTGTGCTCGGAGTTTACGATATGAGGTACTGCTGCTGCTGCCCCTGTACAGAGTGTAGTATTCATTATTAAGAATTTACCTTTTTTTCTTTTTCAACGGCAAAAATATAATAATACTGATGATGCAATAATAATAATAATATCGACAAAATTCAGAAAAAAAAGAGGCTGATGTCGAGGGTTCGAGTCTCCGCATGGAGACGTACATTCTCATATGACAACAGCTAACTGTCGAGAGCGCATCTGATACCACCGTGGGTATATGCACAACACGACCAGGGAAGAAATTGCTGAGACCTTGTCGCGAGAAAAATGCAAGGCACTTACCTTCGTGGGGAGGGGCGAGAAGAGCCTGCTTTTTTCTTTCTTTTCTCTTTTTTTCTCTTGCATGCACCTGGATTGCTAGCAGGGTAGGTCTTGCCTGTCGTATATGGCATTGCATTGTCTGCTCTGCTTACTGCACTGAGCGTAGTATCTCTGTGTCGTAGTTTTGTGACCACAGAACTGGTACCTTTTTAGGATGATGAATCGGCACGGACACTGGGTGTGCTGGATGTCGACGGGTAGAAAGGAAGGTTTAATGTGAAGAACAACACACACACACACACACACACCACACACCAAAAGCATATACGTACGACGTAGCAGGAATCGAGGAAAAATCTGGGGAACACAAAAAACACAGACCAACGCACAAATTTACAAACCAAAACCAAAACAAAGCCACCTCACACACACATACACACACCACACACACATACACACATACACGCAACACACACACACACAACACACACAACAAACACACACAACGAACACACTCACACACACATACACACACCACACACCAACAGACATACACGTGCAACGACGTAGCAGGAATAGATAAAAATTGGGGAACACAAAAAACACAGACCAACGCACAAATTTACAAACCAAAACCAAAACAAAGCCACCTCACACACACATACACACACCACACACACATACACACATACACGCAACACACACACACACAACACACACAACAAACACACACAACGAACACACTCACACACACATACACACACCACACACACATACACACATACACGCAACACACACACACACAACACACACAACACACACACACCACACACCACACACCAAAACCACACACCAACACCAACACCACCCAAGACCACACACCAACACCAACACCACACACCAACACCACAAAAACCAACACCACAAACACCAACACCAACACCAACACAAACACTAGCACCAACACCAACACCAACACCAACACCACACACCACACACCACACACCAACACCAACACCACCAACATCAACACCACACACCACCAACACCAACACCAACACCACACACCACCAACACCAACACCAACACCACAAAAACCAACACCAACACCAACACCACAAAAACCAACACCAACACCACAAAAACCAACACCAACACCAACACCAACACCACACACCACCACAAAACACAACACCACACACCACACACACAACACACACAACACACACAACACACGCAACACACACCACACAACACACAACACACAACACACAACACACAACACACACAACACATAACACACAACACAACACACAAGACGCACACAATACAACACACACAACACACAACAACACATAAAACACACAAGACATCACAACAAAACACAACACACAACACACAACAACACACACCAAACATGCAAAAGAAGAAACCACACACACGGCACACATACACACAACACAGCAACCACACGCAACACACACCACACAACACACAACACACGCAAACACAACACACAACACACACACCACATAACAAACAACACAACACACGAGACGACACACAATACAACAACACACAACACACAACAACACATAAAACACAAAGACATCACACACAACTAAACAACAACACAACACACACAGAGCACACAATACAACACACACAACACACAACAACACATAAAACACACAAGACATCACAACAAAACACAACCACACAACACACAACACACAAGCACACACACACACACACACACACACACACACACACACACACACACACACACACACACACACACACACTTACTGACCCCGGATCCGGGTTACGACTAAAAAGGAAGGAGAGATAAAAGGAGGGCGACGATACCAAATGGGATCGAGATACAAAATAAAATGAAATTAAGCCGGTGCTCGTATATACACGTAGCCATTTGAGTACTTTGCGGGAAGTTGTGGCGAAAGCACGACAACTTAACAACTTAATCACCAGCACGTTGCGGCGATGGACACAAGGTACCGCAGCGTACGACAATGCGCCTCAATTGCGAGATGTCCTACTGGGATTTCACGCGACGTGTAAGATTGTCGTCAGGTTTGCCGGTGTTCTTCCAACGTTAGATGTTTTCGTCCCAACACTTCTAAATACTTCGGTCGAAATTATGTAGGTTAGTACTGTAGTAGTCTAAACACTGAACAACCAAGGAAAAAAACGTCTATGGTGAAAAATCAATCGAATTTTGAGTGGCTTGAAAACCAATACCTGGACCAAGCAACTAAACTATATTTCGCTCGTAATTATATAAGTAGTGGTCGAAACACTAAACAACCAAGTAAACAAAACGTCTACCGTGAAAAACAACCGAATTAAGAATAACTTTAAGAACACACTCAACTTGGAACAAGCAATTTTATCGGATAAATATTGTTCGTTCTCACAGCAGTGGTGATATCATAAAAATCTTGTGATTAAATCTAAAAGTCCATCCCTAAGTTGTTGGAGGATATTTTTTTGTTTACTGAAATTCTTGTATTTAAATAGTGCAAAATCATGAGCTCTGTACATACGTGGTGTGGGGGGAAGTTGTGGGAAATTGATGGTAAGTTTATATAGGGCGGTGGGTGGGAACTCAAAACTAGTCTGTATCACACCTTGGACCCGTAGCTCTGACTCTGCTGCACTGCGCTATCACGTGCAGGTCACAGCTACGAACTGGACCAGGTGTATATCACGGGCTACGATTCATACTACCATGTATTTCTGCATTCATCTGATTGGCCAAACTTCTTACGTACGTACAAAACTCACATTCTCTCATTCTTCCGAGAATATTCTGCTTTGCACTTTGCTTTCGAAGTTGTATTATATTAATGCGCTAACCCCCGCCTGGAGAAGGGGGGTGGAGAGGGGAAGACCCCCGGGGCTGCTCCAGCGGCAAACCCCACGCTGACATCCGTATACTCGAGTTAACTCCCAACCCAACTGGCGACATCTAAATCTTGCCGCCAGCCTCCAACACAATATGGGAGTTTACCCGATTTACCAATGCCCTCTTACGCCCCCCCCCCCTACTTGCCATATGATAGGAAACGCATGTGATAACACATTTCTTCGTACTTTCAAGTCTGCCTATTCAGATCTAAAGGTGGTTTAACTTGCCCCCACTCTGTGCCCTGCCCCGGCTGAATCCCACCACTAATTCCTTCCTGGGCCATAACCTCTGCTACCCAACTAGCGTCCTCTCCGTGACTGCGAACATACGCCTTGTACGCATCGGACGCCCATCGTCCTTCACGCTGCAACACCTCTGGTGTCGCACCCCCCGCCGACAAGTGCGTTGCGCCTCCAATCCTCAGGGAGTGCAGGGCGTACTCCTTCGCACGCACTCCCGCCAACGCAACCACTTTCCGTAAGGCTGTCGTCACTTGCTGCTGTGTCCACATGGGCCATCTGCCATTACCAACGCCAAACGCAACCAAGGGGGCCGACGAGGGAAGGAACAAGTAACAAGACATCAATTCGATCATGAGATCGACAGCCCCACCACCCTCGCCCACACGCCTCGCCTGACCCACACGTACCCGCGTCAAGAGTGCCCCTTTCCGCAATTGGTCCCCCTTTGACCCACGAAACCTAACTTCAACTCGATCCGCAGTCGACCACTGCGCCGCAGTCAGCTGAAACTTTCCGCGAAAGAATGCTACATCGGCCCGCCGTAAACAATAAGTCTCGTGAACACGTGATTGGGTTTCCGCAAACATTTCGGACGCGCGAGTCAGAAAGCAGAACGAGGCACACAGGGCAAGCCACAAAACACGACCCCCGGTCTGCTCCGTAGAAATCAGCTTCTCGCCTGCAATCAACATTTTCCACGAAACGGGCCGACGCACGGTAGCTTGGTTGCCGGCGTCGGCATGCGAACGAGCTGCTCCTTTAAGGGCGTTAACCAACACGGGATGAGTGGTGTCAAGCTCGAACCCTCGCGAGATACGATGGAAAAACTTGATTGCTGACAAATGGCTCTCGATAGTAGCCGACCGCAATTTCTTGGTCGCAAATGCGTACGCTACGTACTCGAACAGATGCCATACGTTGGTCACGCGGTCTCTGCAACGTTCGAGGAATTCAGACATCCCACGACGTACCCAAACGTCTACCCATGCGCCAAAATGCCCCTGATAAGTGCGTTCAGACGAGGGCGCAATGGCGTTTCGCATGAGTTCGAGGCCAACACCGAAGTACATAGGGATGTTCCCGCGCCCCCCAGGTCCTGCTCCTGCCATGAAATGTCGGGGCGAACGTCACGCAAATTAACAAGGACGGAATCGCGATCCCAGCGAGAGATACCATCAGCGGCCACGTTAAATATTCCACGTACGTGTTTTGCGTCAAAGTGCCAACCAGAGGACAATTCAAGCACACCAAGGAGGCGCATCAGCGCGCCCGATCTCGGCTCCTTTCCCCCTCGACAACGCCGCACCCACTGAATGGCTGCTTCATTGTCACCGCTCAACAGCACACAGTCCCCCATCGCGGAAGGGCGTTCGGCGCACGGAGACACCAGCACCCAAGCAGAGACTACCATGCCAAGCAGTTCGAGAACGTTAATTGATATATTGTTCTCGTCTGCAACGGACTTACTCGATCCGCAGAATCGAGACCGTTCCCCAGCGTCAAGCTCGTATCGCCAATATACACCAGTCTCAAGACAAAACCCCCCGACAGCGGTTTTGGACGCGTCCGAAAACAAAGTACGTCGAGGGTTGCGCTCAAGCAAATGATACATCGGAGCCGACAAAGTTCCTCCACGCGCGTCCAATCCTTCCCCGACGAACCACCGCCAAAACTCGAAGTCCGCGTGGAACTCGAGTCCCAGGGCGAGACGTCGCCCTGGATTGGCCATACGACCAGCAAAGTCAGCTCCGGCGACGATACGCGGCATAACAACCGAAGCCAACAAGCGGTTCACAAAGAACCCCCCCGGACGCACAGCAAATGAAACATGCATGAGAAAACCCACCAGCGGCGACACCTGCTTCGCCGAAGCAGATGTACGAGACTGGGGCCACTCCGCAAGTACGGTGCGCAACTTGAGACGCTTATGGGACGGCAACGTGACCGTAAGCGCCTCAGTGTCAATACTCCAACCCAACACCTCTAGCTATGCGTCCCAGTTAGTTTTTGTTTGTTTGCTGACAAGAGGGGTGGATCGGGGACACCACGTTCGCCCAACAAGCGAAAATGGTCCCACGCCAGCGACTGTACAGCGCGCAAACAACGGCGGCCGTCCGGCCACCATTGCACCTCGACGAGAATGCCATCGTCTACGTAGTACCTCACAAAAAAATTGCTCCCCGTGGTACCCCCTGAACCAGGGACGGACCCACAGTCACCCGGGATAGCAACGACACCAACCCCACGCGGCGGGAAGAGTTCGACGTGCGCCACGGCGGCAGCCCCTTTTTGGGACACGTTTGCGCCCTGAAACGTAGAGTGGGTGTGAGCATGTTCTAGCGCAGATGCCATCAGCCCCCAAAACCCAGGGCTGTTACGCCAACCAAACTGCAATCGCAAATCCACGACAACATGATCACCGAACACGTATCCGAAAGTCGGCGCGCCTGCCGGGTCAATCGGAACTTGCCGGAAAGCATCTTTGACGTCCACACGGCACAGGAGAATTCGAGCGCTGCTACCGTGCTTCTGTCGCAAAAACAGCACCCGTAACAAAACCTCACGGAGCACGTGACCGAGCTCGCACGGTGGTGCAGAATCAAAGTCGGTGTCACCGTTAACGCTGGTTCGGTCGCCCGCCCGAGCAAACGTAAGATCGTGAATAATCCTAAATTTGGGCTCGAGAATGACGCTCATCGGTGAAATGCGAAGACCCGTAATCTCGGTGGCGAATCGCAAATCAAAAACCAGAGCCCGCCCGTGCATAACGTCCGCGCAAATCGTTTGGTGAATATCAGAAGCGTGCGTCGCTACGTCGGAGTGGTTGCCATAAGCTAATTCTGTGATCAAATCACCCCCTTGCGCAACACCCACCGGCGCGCCCGGCGCCAACACGCGAAGCAATAGAGAAATAGAGGGAAATTGCTTGATATCACCAAACCAGTGCTGTACGGTGTCAACATGAATATGCGGAGAAAACGACGAAGAGCCGATCGTGGACATGAACAGGGCAACACTGCCCTGGCGTTGACGCAGGAGGGATGAGCTTATTGAAGCAACACGATCGAGGCTCGCTGAACCCCGCGCGGACACTGCCRGCACCACAACCTCCCGCGCGGCAAGCCACTCAGCTACCGTATTGAGTCGCAAATCACCCGAACGCCCATCATCGACCGCACTTCTCACGCACACCGTGTCAACAGGCAAACAATTCGCAAGCACACCAACCCCCGTACCTTTCTCCCCGAAGGAGATCGAACCCGGAGCCACAGCAATTCGATCACGCCCAACGCCGCCATCGCCAACCAGAGCTCCTAACGCGCGCCCACGCAACCCCCCAGCTCCACCGCGGGCGACCGGCCGATCCCCCGCCCCACCGCTGGCGTCCGGCTTCGTAGCCGCTCCACCAACGGCCAGCGCGGCCGCCGCTCCAACGGCCTGCACAGCAGCCGCCCCCCCCGGTGTTGGCCCAACCGACAGGAAGGGCCCGTGTCCTCATCCAGAACCAGTGCCGCCCCCACTTCCGGCCCCCCCGCGACCACCGTCCTGGCGCAGAACTATGGCCCGCGACCCACCAGCCTGCGCCGCGGAACTGCCCCGCGACCCCCCAGCCGGCGCCGCCGAGCTACCCCCGTCGCGGAGAGCGACAGGAGAGGTGGAGTCGACCGAGGGAGAAGCGTGCACGAACTTGCAGTTGGAAAAATGGCATTTTCCCGTCAGATTCAGCCGGCACACGGCGGAGCTCTTCTTCCTTGCAGTACCCGTCCTGGCCGGGGCGGGGCTGGGGCTGTGGTTCCGCTTGGATGCCCCATCCCGGCTGTCGCGCGGGGCCTGCATACCTTCCACAAGCTTTAGAACGTCGCCCCCGCTCGTGCAGAATGCGCGAGTACGAGAAAAGGCAGGCACAGGCGGTGCGTCGAATACGGCGTCATACGCAGGAGGCACGGTCGCTGGACGAACTTGCTGGGCGAATCTCATGAGGTCGTTGACCCACAGGCGGAGGTCGTCGTTCACCATTTCGCTCATAACGGTCCTCGCCGCGGACCCGGAGAGCAAGATGATGTTGTTGAGTGTGTGGCGGCGCAGGTCGGCCGCAGCAGACGCGAACGATGCGTCGATGGGTGCAAGCCGGGAAACGCAAGCACGGTCACCGGCGACGGCATCCGAGATTCCAACGGTAAGCACTGACATAAGAGCCTGGCGCAAGAAGTCAAGACGGTCAGCGACCATGAGCAGATGGTCGACAGCCCCTTCCGCGCGAGGCCCATACGCGGCCACGTCAAAGTCGCTGATCGCACGTAGCTGAGCGGCCACTACCGCTGTGACCTTGACGGCCTCGCCCACAAACGACTGAAGATCGGCTGCCGACTCGCCGATATTCGGGGGCAGGCGCCCCCTGAGCACCCAATGCTTCCTGGAAGGCATCTTCTTCCACAGTGCGGTGTCATCCGTCAGCTGTGACTTTTGGACGTGACGCTCTCTCGCGTCCCCACCTTCACGCGAGGCCGGTTCGCGGTCGCCGAAGTTCTCCATCATTTGCTGGAGGAGGACCTCGACGTGAGCGGTCTTCGTCGCACCGCCAGCAACCGCGTCCCGAATGCCTCCCATAGATACGAGCACGTTATCCAGCACGGATTTCATGTTGTGTACCTCGCTGTCGATGCGGGAGAACTCGGATGCCACCTGACGTTGCCACTGCAGGATCTCAGCAGGAGTTGCAGCTCCCCCCGCGGCCGCCTGCGGCGGTGGCGGAACGGCGGCAACAGCAGTAGCAGCAGCAGCAGCAGCGGCAACAGCAGCAGCCGTGGCCTGTCGAGCCTCGGCCTCGGCTGTTGCCTGTCGAGCCTCGGCCTCGGCTTGCACAGCATTTGCATCCTCCACACGGCGTGCGTCCACCTGGGCCTGCACTGCAGCTACAGCAGCAAGCGCATTTTCTTCTGCCCGAGTTTGCGCAGCAGCCAAAGCCGCCTGGACATCTTGCGCAGCAGCAACCCGAAAAACCTCAGCCTCCGGCGATTTGCTCTCGTCGGACATAGCACGGGTGGGTGGGTAGGAACTCAAAACTAGTCTGTATCACACCTTGGACCCGTAGCTCTGACTCTGCTGCACTGCGCTATCACGTGCAGGTCACCGCTACGAACTGGACCAGGTGTATATCACGGGCTACGATTCATACCATGTATTTCTGCATTCATCTGATTGGCCAAACTTCTTTCGTACGTACAAAACTCACATTCTCTCATTCTTCCGAGAATATTCTGCATTTAAATAGTGCAAAATCATGAGCTCTGTACATACGTGGTGTGGGGGGAAGTTGTGGGAAATTGATGGTAAGTTTATATTCTTACCATTAAACCGTCCTTTCTACCCGTCAACATCCCGCACACCCAGTGTTCGTGTCGGTTCTTCGTATTAACAGATATCAGTTTGTGGTCACAAAACTACGACACCGAGAGGCTACGTTGCAATGCAGCAAGCAATGACATACGACCGTATATCTGATACCAGGTGTATTACAGGCACAACCCGCCCTGCGAGCAATTCAGCTGCATGAAAGAAAAAGAAGGGAAAAAGAAAGAAAGAAAATAAAAGTATATATACCTGGTAACAGACAAACCAAACAAAAACGAAACAAAAAAGTGCCTTTCTTCCCCCGGAGATGTGACAGTCGATGGTGAAGAAAAACAAACGTGAACAGAAGAAGATATGAAAGGACAGTCAACCAAAGCACGCCAAACGCACCGTCCAATCAATCAGTTGGGGCAGTTTTTTGTCCCTGTACGACGTAGTACGTAGTACAGACAGGTTCTACCAACTGGTCGGTTTGGTACCTTGCTATCCTGTCTGTTGCCTCCTTCCTGCTGTCGTCAGCTCGTCAGCCGTTGCTTCCCTACAAACCGTTCCCCCCCCCGTCTCCATCCCCTTGGGCGCCACCCATGCAACGGAGGTGCGGTACTTTCTACGCAAATCCGCTTCATCTTCGAGCCAAACACAAGAGGAGGAAATAACGATAATTTAATGAAAACATACGGCCGGTCGCCCCGGTAGTGTAGTGGTCAGCTTCAAAGACTACTACCATTGGTACCCAGGATCGAATCCCACCGTGGTGAGAGATTTTGTCTTTATTTGAAAAAATAAAAAGGAACCAATTGCTGAGAGCGCCTTTGTGGCGTGGGTAGTCGGAGTCCGACGCAAGTCGACGAGGGAAGAAAGTGCTGAAACCTTCTCGCGATAAAAATGCAAGGCAAGAACCGTAGTGGGGGGGGAGGGAGAAGAGCCTACTTTGTGACCCCGGATCTGAGTTACGTCCAGGAAGGAGAGAGAAAGGAAGGGCGAAGATAATAAATGGGATGGACAAAAAAAAAAAAAAAAAAAACCTCGTACTGTATATAGCTAATCAAACGAAGAGGATTGAAGAAAACACCGAAGGCCAGAAAACAAAGGCAAAAAGCGACCACGACAAAAAAACAGCTAAAATAATGCGAGGGTTTGTAGCATCGCTGTCGTGCCCCCCTAGTGGAGCTGCGACAGTCAACACACAAGCACATAAACCGAAAGAAAACCAGAAAGAACCACCGAGGCGAAATACCGGGCTCGCCATCCACCAACCCAGGTAGTGCTTCTTCCATATTACAGGGATACAAACGAGAAGCAAAAATAAAAAGGAAAACGAAACCAAAACACAACAGCGCGGTGTTCGAAGAAGCCACAGAGGTGCGCGGTACGGCTAGCTTGAGCGGGTTCTACTTACTAGTCAGCCTGGCACCCCTGTCGGCTTACTGCTTCCTGCTCTCGTCAACCGCGGTTTCCCTTCAACTGCCCCCCCCCGTCCCCCTATAAATATATGATATATTTATAGGTTGGGTTGGCGTCGGTTGGCAACGACGCTGTAAAACACACCACTCGCTGCGTGAGCTAG
The DNA here is from genome assembly GCA_008828725.1 of Saccharina japonica. Taxonomy (NCBI): domain Eukaryota; class Phaeophyceae; order Laminariales; family Laminariaceae; genus Saccharina; species Saccharina japonica. The sequence continues at coordinate 101,048 of MEHQ01000807.1, forward strand.
ACAACCAGGGTGCCGTTTTTTTTTTTGTTTTTTTTTTGGCGGTTACCAAAGCTGGCGGTCGAGTAGATCATTTGTGCGGGGTGGAGAACCTTTGCTCCGCACAAGGGGAATGGTCGTATCACGTAGTGTTAATATGGTAAGGCATCCGCGAGGCAGTTACATAGTAAAACCCATTGCTGTCTCCGGAAGTGGCCACACCAGAAATTAAATTAACTCATTGAAGCTGTCGTCCATATGCAAGTCCGCCTCAGAGTCGGTTCTTAGCAGGATGCAGCTCACCCTCCATGCGACTCGCCCAATACCTCACGGCGCTTCGCGCTTGGTGCAAGCAATGTCCGCCTGGTTGGTGAAAACCCAACGTGCTCCGTCCCGGCATTGTAGGGATGCGAGGGTCTATGGTCATATGACTACGGCCGTGCACGACATGAGTACACCCCCCCCCCCCCCCTGACTGTTGCCCCCCCCCTTCCCATTCCCTTGTGCACCACCCACAACGGATGCGTGGCCCTGCCTACTCCCAGGTCCGCCTTATCCTTGTGCCACCTGACCATGAACCGTTCAGTTACTCCGAGTAGTACTACAGTTGCAGTAGTATTAAAACTTTATTATATCGATACCTGGTGTCTTGTACCAATTCATTTAGTATCTCTGATCACGGGCGAACATCAACCATGCATATCTACTTGTCTGCCCACAGCCCCTTGCACGCGCTTGCATGCCAACATTATCATGTGAAACCCCTTCCGTCTCACTTTCGAAGCATGTGCGCTCCAGTGGGCTGCCAATGACGAACACGGCAAACGCTCCACTTGCGGAGCCCTGCGAGTTCTACCCTCGGAGGCCTTGGTTCTGTTCCATATGGCTGTGAGACTCTGCGTCTTCGTTTTTGTCTCAGTTATTTGAGCGCCAGCTCTGTACTGCTGTTTTCTGTACCGTACGTACCAACGCCCAGTAACAGGCAGCCTGACTGTTCGATCACCTATTACGACCTACCTCCGTCGACTCACGACCATTTTGGACTCCAGTTGGGGATGATGAGGGTGGTATGTAGGCGCGGCTTCATTGACTCGCGCTGTGTTGAAATCGTTGCTGGTTTCGTTGAGCACGGTCAACAAACCGTAAAAACAACGGAGTACTACAGTAACAAAGCACATACGCACGGCACACACATCCACGTGAAGAAAGTCTCCAAACGAAACTGAACTCTCGGTGATCTCAACTACCCAGCTCGACCCCTGACTTCGAAAAAGGCGTGTTTTTTTAAACCAAATTGCTCGTCGCCCTGAAGGGTTTTTTCCAACTTTGAACTCATTACAAGACGTTGACCTGTTTCAATCTGAAATAACTTTACTCACCAGCACGTTTGCTGCTCGTTCGACGTCACGACTTGCGATTTGATGACTTAAATTTTGGCCAACCACCTATTGATAGCAACAACCTTGACGGCGATTCCTCCTGCTGACTCGGGCAACACTGAAAGTGGTTCGCGCCACACCCTGGATAAGTGGTTATCAAACACCAGTTGCAACAATAGCGCGTACGTCTGTTCGTGTTTTGGTATAACGCTTCACCAGCCCCGAATTCAACCCACCTATCCTATTTCGGTTAACACGATAACTGTGTTTTTCACCTTCCCATGTTGCTTCATTTGTGGCTTTTTTCGGTCGTCGGGATAGTGCCCGTCTCCTTGCCCTGCCACAGTGAGCGGTACTCTCTTTGCTCCAGAACATTGGTTCCGTGCTATATGGTCTTGTGGTTTCTGGCAACTTGCTGACCGAATGGAGTTTGGAACACCTTCCGCTATTTCCGTATCTTCTCACACAATATTGCCTGTGGCCGCGCACACACGCTCACACCGCTCGTATATGAGCATACTACCAAGCAAAATAAAGACAGTATGAATACCATCCGTTCCCCAATATGATCCCACTACAGCCACACACCATGGCCGTCGAACATCCCTTCCCACCTCATTTTCTCCGTTCACCATGCCCGGCCGTGATTCGGTCCTCTTCTCAGGTGTTCTCGTGGGATACCTCCATCAACGCCCCCGACGAAGACCAAGCCGACGGCCGATCGTTTATCCGAGCCGTCTCGGAGGTCATCGTCGACGACAGCGAGACTTGCGACTCCAGGCCCAAGCAGAACAGGGGAGAGGCAAGGATGGACATCGAAAACAGTGAAATGGCCTACCTGGGGTTCCCCGACGCCGAGAGCTACGGCCTCACATGGAAGGTATACGTAAGGGAAAGTTGTATTGTCTTTTGCTAGCGTCCTCGTGCGGTTTAAGGGTCGCGGTGTGTAAATAATTTCTTCTCTTTCTAGTAGTTGGTTTGGGGGCAGAGCACAGAGAGGGGGGGGGGCTGTTCTGTCCACCTCAGATGACCCATACAACGAGAGCGATATAGCCCGTTTCGCCCAGTTTGAAGTCGGACTGACTGGGCGCGTCAACCGAGGAGTTACCCAACACCGTTCCGGTTACAGCTTTTTTCTGTACATGTTTATATATACCTTACAAGGCTTTCCTTTGGAGTGGTTGTAATATGGCAGTTGATATTCTTGGCACGAATACAATTTGCTTGTTTTAAATAGTTGGGTTTGGTCTAGTCCGCCAAATCTTGCAGTTGTATGGGGGATTAGTGTGGCCACAATGAGGTGCAATTTTACAGTATATTAAACGCAGGCCTACAGCAAACCGTCCAAATGCAGGCGACGCAAGAAATGTACAGCAGTAGTAAGGTTGTGCCAGTAACTCAGCAGTAGCAGAGCAACAACAAACAATACAGGGCGGCAGCCTATACTGTGGCCTACCAGGGTATGCTGGTCCATGGACGAGTTGACAATGTGTACTTCTTTTTATTTCATCAGACCCGAAGAGACAACGAAGGCACTCTGCCCTCGTACATAGGGGCGGTGTACGTATAGTATGCTACTTGTATCAACGCGTACTTCGTACGTACACATATATACGGGTACGACTTTCTTGAAGCAAATATTTTAGAGAATATTTTCCGTGAGTTTGTGTAAACTGCAGAATAAATCGTACCTCTTGCGCAGACAGATGGAAAGTCCAAAAAAAAACAAGATCTTCCCTCGGTAAGTACCAACGCTACATCACTACTGCCACTACCTGATGGTCTGTGGTTTGTACAGCAACATCGCAGCAATAAACGCATACGCGTACGATCACGGATTACAGCAGTTACATCCAAGTAGCCACAGTCGATTGAGTGCTGTTTGCGCTGCTGCAGTACAGCAGTACATCATGATGAGCTCTGCCTGATACTGGTAGTCTGTATGATGGTGTTTCTCTACAAGCTCATAAACTGCCGGCTGTACAACAGCAGTACATCATGCGCTCTTCTGTCTGATACCTGGTAGTCTGTATGCTGGTGTCTCGCCCTGGAGTTGTACAAATGCCGGTCGTCGAGCAACTGCACGCTCTGCTGCAGTACAGCAGTACAACATGATGAGCTCTGCCTGATACTGGTAGTCTGTATGATGGTGTCTCTATACGCTCACAAAATGACGGCTGTACAGCAGCAGTACATCATGAGCTCTTCTATCTGATAGTCCGTATGCTGGTGTCTCCCCCTGGAGCTGTACAAATGCCGGCCGTCGAGCAACTGCGTTATGGTAGTTGCACACCAAAAAGCCCGCTGCTTCCGTCCGTTGCTGCTGCTGCATGCATGTAGCTCCACATGACTATAGCAGCAGTTATTATTAATAATAGTTGATCGTGTGCTACTGATGTACCTCTGAATCATCCGCTCTGTCTGATGACCTGCAGGAGTGGTGCTGTCAGCAAAAAATGAAAAGCTAAAAGCTAATAGGGGCCATTTGTCACGAAGAACTGTCTTACGGTCCGCTCGTAACGACCGACCCCAGTTTACGTAAACGTATAGTTGTTTATATATACAATATATTTATTATACACATATATGCAATATAAATATTCCTACGCCATGGGATATGGGGACCAACCATCGAGCTATTGTTTCTCAAAACGGTATGGATCGTCGACGATTTGTCCCGTTTTTTTCTTTTCAGATTCAGTTTTGGGTGATGTAGAGAGTGCCTCAAGGGAGGGGAACGTCATACAATTTTGGCCCTACTCCTGTTGTCGTGTGCTATATATTTCATGAACTCCATGACCCCATGAGGTATGCGGGAACATGTGTGTGTGTGGTTTGGGTCCCCCTCCTTCGAGTATTGCATCCCTGGCGGAGACTTGATGAGATGAGGGTGGCAGATGCAGACAGACGTCGCTCTGCTGTCAGTAGTGGTCCAACAAAAAGCACAGGTGGAAAGCTGCTGCTGTCTCGTCCCAGACGACTTGAACAAGATATCAACCTTTTGAAACAGAAACGTGTAATATGTACATCTAAGGCTTATTCCAAGTGTACAGTTCCCGAAGAGCGAGCGAGGTCCTGAAGCGGGCTTGTCTGAAATTAGCCCATTCCCAGATGTGCTTCACGTACACGTTTCGCGACGAAACGCTGCTGGGCTACTGCAGGCCTACTCGGTCTGAGACAGTCAAGCTGGCAATGCACGTGTGCCGACCGCCTCCGGTAATAACTGTTGGGTCGACGTATGTACTCGTTCTTGCCAAGCAGCCGATATCATGTCGCTACGGACGTGAACAAATTCCAAACCGTTTCGTGTGGTACTGACCTCCCCCTATGCCTGTGAAATGCACACCTAACGAACCTTTGAACAACACCATTCCATCAGGTTCGAGGGTTATGCTCTGACCTAAGCAACGTAGCCTTGTTCGACGAGGTCAACGTCTACGGCAACATCTACGACTCGGACATCCACCACAACAATTTCGGGATGTACACGTACGGCCACCAGCAGGGAGACTGGAGGAGGAACAAGATGCACGACAACACGGAGTACGGCTTCGATCCCCACGACGACAGCGACTTCCTGACCATCCACGACAACGAGGTCTACAACAACGGAAACCACGGCATCATTGCCTCCAAGCGCTGCAACGGATTGTCCATTCAGGTATGCACACATTCAAAGTAACACTTGGAGCTTCTTTTCTGCCTATCGTATTTAGATTTGGCAACATCCTCAGTTATTTGCGGTTCAAGCAATTACACCCGCAGCTCCTGACCGATATACCACGTCAACCCCATTATCAGGGCATTTGTGTTGAAGTTCACCGTCGAGTGTCCTTCGGGAATAAAGACGAAGTACGAAAAATACACAAAAAACGTGTGCTCGTCCGGTACAACGCTCACGACTCTCGAGCAACCGTAGACCCTGTAGATCATACCTAGCTTTGGAGCATTGTTTCCTGTACTGACTACTCTCCTCACGTACAAAGCGCACAATTTCCGTGTTTGACAACATCCGCCTTGTTCCGGTGGTCAGGGGAACGAAGTCTACGGCGGCGATGCCGTCGGAATCTTCCTGCACAGGAGCAGCGACGACGCCATTGTCATAGGTGAGCAACTGAGGTGAAAATAATAATCCAAATCACCCATCGCCCCCCTCTGTGTGCTAGCAATTGCAACTCCTGATATTTCTATTCCATAGTTCCCTTGTTTCGAAACCGAGTATCTCGACTACATTGCCCCGGTGGTCTAACTGGTAGCCACGAAGCTTGTAGGGCGGGATGTCGACGGTTCGATTCTCCCCATGGAGGTTTTTATTCTCAAATGACACCGACTGTCCAGAGCGCATATTATAGCGTGGGCAAGCAAAATTCGACGAAAGTTGACGAGGGAAGAAAGTGTTGAAATCTTCTCGCGATAAAAACCAAGGCAAGAACCGTAGTGGGGGAGGAATGAGAGGAGCCTACTTTGTTACCCCGGATCTGAGTTACGACTAGGGAGGGAGAAAGACGGAAGTGCGAAGATAATGAATGGGATGGAACAAATAAAAAATAATGTCTGAACAACGGTCACTACTTCTTCGTCCCAAATGAGAGGCCAAAGGAGGTAACGGTGGGGGGCACGATGAACCGTTCCTTGGTATAATGCTCTCCGCGTGTAGTATCAGAAACGACGTCGGGTGGTCCTCATTGCACTCAAACCCGTAGCAGAAAAATACCGCCGCAAGAGCAGACGACGTGAGATATATTTTCACATGCTATCGCGTGGCGTACCATCGTGTTTGATCGGCGCGCACTCAAGTAGCTCCAGTACGGCCAACGTGCATGGAACGCCGGGTGTGCGTTTGCCGTTACACTCAACGATGTGTGCACGGGTTGTGATTGTTCTGTCTGCTTTCCTTTTGTGCTTCCTCCTGTGACCCTCGCAGACAACTACGTCCACGATAACTACGACAGTGGATTGGCAATGATGGAGAGTTTCAACGCCGAGGTGTCCGATAACGTCTTCGAGAACCACAAATTCGGCGTCAGGCTGTCCGTGGGATGCGCCGACAACGTGTTCAAGTCCAACATCTTCATGGGTTCCATCGAGTAAGAAAGGGTGCCCATATTACTTTCCCTCTTTCGTTAAATTAATAAATTATACCCGCGCATACCACGAACAACTTACGAGCCTTATTGTGAATATGGTCACTAAAAACAGGAAAATATATAGGTTTTATTTATTGTTGCCTAACATTTACCGTCGCCTAGGCCACAAATCAAGGCGGGTGAGATCAGTTTTCGATGAGGCAATATCCTGCTTCCTTACCAGTCCCCACTGCTGATTGTCTCTTTTTTTCACGCTGTTGGATTGCTAGCGGGGTAGGTTATTATTCGTGACCGATAACACACATTTTGCCTTTTTGCTGTCTGAAGCCATGTGCTTCGTGACTTTTTGTTGCCTACGTACGTACCCCAGGGCATATTTTTTTTCGGGCTGAATTTATATACTTACTTGACCTCGATTGCTCGAGTGAAACAGGCCTCTAAAGCGTCGCGGGCGTTCGTGCGTGCTCTTAAGTGTGATGAATTACGACGGAACCAAGTCACACGATCCATGCTGCGGTGAAGGTGTATCGTATTGTTTCGGAGGGTTGGTCATTCGAGGAGCTGTACACCATACCCAAGCAAGTACATTTTGGAGGGATGCGTGCTACGATAGAGATAGCAGTTTTAAACTGATTTTTTTTTCTGAATGATTTATTAAAGGCTCCTGAACTCAAAATCGGCGGACTTTTCATTATTTTGTTGCAAATGTTATTTCTTGTTTGCTTCGTTCGGCCCCGTGGGGTTTTCAATCGGATAGCCTTTTTGATTTCTTCCGAAATCAGTTCGGGGTGAGCTGTAGCTCTTCAAGTAAAGAGCTCCAGAAAAAAACATGGTGCACCTCTATCGTAGCATGCATCGAGGGGAATAAAAGTGCTACCGGATCAACAATCCCAGGGCCTAACCATGAAAAGACACGTATTGCGACACAGCATGAAATTCCGACGAATTTTGGGTTAAGATGCGCCGTCGTTCAGAAAAGGTTTTAGCCGAAAAAAGGTACATGTTTCTGTACGCCGCTGTCAAGCGCGTTATTTGTACCCGCGTGCCTATACCATGGGTCGTCAAGGAGAAGTAGTAGATAAAGTACACTCGTAGACCAAATACCAAACACACACCAGGCTGGGTCAATACCGTTCCGTCAGAGACCCAACCACATAAACCACACACAGGAGGTAAGCCGCACCAGGTTTGTCACCGGCTGCACCCCTCACATATGTACGAGCAGTATCATTATATCAAAGCCCGGGTCGTATCATTATCATCACGGACTGCCTCTCGGGGCAGCTCCCTCTCTCCATCCGCGAGGCATACTAAATAATGCCTCGCTACATAATACGAAACCCCACAATACATGAGACCCCCAAGACCGGAAAAATTGTTGTATCAAGCTACCGCATACCACGAACAGTATACCTTGCTACCTCTATCGTAGCACGCATTATCACACGTTGATCTTGGGTTTGCGAGAAAACGAACCTGTCGTGTAGTCAAGTATGCCAAGAATCACCAGACAATGCCGTGCACAGGCGCCGAACCGAAACCGTGCTCGCCCATCCTGAGAAAAACAAAACCCATGTGCTTTTATTAGTTGACACGTTGCCCGCTTTCCGTGTTTTCAGATACAACGTTTATATGTATGAGGGGGTCGACAATCTTCCGTGGGTGGGAGAGGATGGGCGGCACAGAAACAACCGATTTTTCAAGAACACCATCATCGGTGCGGGTAAGAACACCCTCCGCATCAAAGAGTCGGACGACACCAAGTTCAACAGGAATACTTTCCAAGATGCCACAGATATTTCCTTCGTAGAATGTACGGGAACCATCATGAGGCGCAACACCGGCCTGGACGGTGTTCAGCAGGCGGTTGAAGACTCGTGTTTCCACGAGAACTCGGACTCTGAATTCATCCCGGTTTGCTAACTGCAGCAGCAAACCCAAGCGCTACCACCTCAGTGCTTACTGCAGTGTACGTTTGTGCCGCTGGGGCGTTTCGGCAGAAGTAAAATATCGGAAATAAATATAGATGCGGTTGAATATCGTTCTTTCCTGTCAAGTTTTGTTTATTTCGGGGAGCAGTTCTTCCTTGTGTTTTATTCAACATGCGGATGCCATTCAGTCGTGTGGTGAGATGCGAGACTATGTCCGCGTTGGACACAAAATCGAGATACTGAGCGGCGTGGGTGCAGGGTATCAATGTGTTTTCTGTGCTTGAAGGTTGACTTTGTTGTCATGTCGAGCGTGCAGAGGAGTACGCAGCAACACTGTAGGGGGTTATTGGGTTTGTTGTTTTACTGTGCGAATATATCGTCGGGGTTTATTATGCAGTTTCTGCAGGAAATCCCCGAGATAAATTAGGTCCAGATTACGACTGTGCATAAGGTCGTGTACTACTGCTTTGGTAGCGTGTAATATTGAAGAAAACTGTGTAAGTAGGGTGAAGCGGCATGTCATAAACGTGAAAGTTCTAAGGCCAGAACACACATACTGTTGTAGCGCTCGTTGCCCTATGCTGTTAGGCGTAGACCCTGGAGTGCCTTCGAGGGTATGTAAAATGGTTTCGGATTGGATCTATATTTTGCCTGTTCGGGAAATTATTCACCCATCGTTTGCTTCTTTTGTTCACCGACTACACTGAGAGTTTCAGTGCTAACAGCGAGGCCATCGATAAAAGGGTGGCGATGGTGTACTTCAGGTCGGTCAAAGGCCTGTAAGAGCGTTGGTCTAGTAGGTTTGGTGAACAGCCTCGTCCCTTGGGAGCAAAGCAAGACGCCGCGTCTCACGCCTGTCCTATAGGGAAAGGCGGCCCCTACTGTATGTTGTGGTATGAGTTTCTCCAAGGAAGGGTTGCTTCCCCTGTACGTGTTCGGACCTGGTCGACAATCGCCGTTTTTCTTTGGCGATGTGATCGGGAGGGGTGGATTCGCGTTTTCTGTTGACAAACGGGAAAACTTCCGGTAATTTATGTTGTATGAGGTTTCACCTATAAACTGGTGAGGATTCGATAAGATCTCTTCCTTTCGTGAGCGATGCTTGGTGAACGGTAGGGGTTACTTTGTTTTTGGTGGTATCCTGCCTTGGTCTATATCCTCGCTGTCGGGACGGACTGCCCTCCAAAATGAATGTATGTTGCATGGGCTGTCGGTAAGGGCTGCCCCTGAACGTAAAATTATGTTGCATGAGGTTTCACTCTAAAGAGGGTAGGTTCACCTACAGAATATTGCTGCGGCTTTTGTCAAAACTTAATCTATCACTGGACAGGGTTAGTGGAACAGGAGCCGTGTGTTGTTCGTAGTATACTGGTTTAGGTTATAGTGGGAAAAGGCTGCACCTATTTAGTGTAGAGTTGTTTCGCCCATTTATTGGTGCGGTTAGGTCAAACATCACACTTTGATGGGCGATGTTTGGTGCATCACACGTTCATAGACGATGTTTGGTGAACAGGAAGTGTTTGGGGTGCTCTGGCTTGGATCCAGTTAAGAAACATGCTGTGATACAAACAAATAATAACCTTGATGCAAGCGGAGTAGGTAAGTTCGTCTACGTTCTGGTTGTGCTGGTCGCTGGTTGTAATGCCAGGTGGAAAATTCAAGTGAAAGCTGAGTGGATGGGCATTGTACCAGACTAACAAATATTCGATTCGACCGAATATGTTTTTTGTTCAAGGTGTAACGGAGTAACTTTGAGTTTCTGTTAAGTTGCTATGCGTTCGGATTGGGGTAACAATACTGTTAGCAGGAGTTGCACGAGACTAAACGATGGTCGGTGGAGCCGATTGAGAAAGCTGCAATTATGCCTGGTGTTTTGTTGGCAAGAGCTGAAGTGAACACGTGTTCAATGCCTGTTTCTTGTACGAGTACACGATTGATTATAGAGAGCGTGCCATCTCAAAATGACTTGAACGCATTGGAAGGCTCTCCTGGTAGTTTAGACACCAAACGGCGGAAAAGGCTCTTGCCGCGTGTTCCAGGCCATTGCATTGCGTTCAATATTATATTTTCATAATTCATGATACACCTTGTCAAAGGCTGTGAATTGCAGCCATTTTTTTCATTCGACAGGAGAATTAGATCAACAACGGAATCGCTAACCGGCTACGGTTGCTTCTATGCAAGTTAACGACATCGTCTTCAATGCGGCCATATTTTCTCCTCACCGGCTGGCGGGGGTTGGTTGGGATTTTCTTCTCTCGACTGGCACACACCGCTCGATCGATTTCTTGATTTTTTCAATGGGTTGCTTTGGCCAAAACCGGCTTAACGCCTATCGCGCTGGCGCTCCGATTCGCAGCCACCCCTGCTCGCCATACAGGGACATCCAAACCCAACATCAGCAAAGGAACCAAACAAACGAAAACGATGTGTCGATTCCGTGTGGCGACGGTGCACGGACACTCGATCCGCGTGTTTTCCACGTTCGAAATATTTATTCGACATACTGTTGAAAAGCGTGTTCGGGCATGCAGTACGTAGTCGTCGTAGGTTATTCCAAATTATAAAGGGAGAATTATGGCATTAAAGCCAGCGGCGGTCGCCTGGCCATATCACTCGTGCATATTGAAATATGGACGTTGGGATCCATTACTATGTTGACATGCAGTCACTTCGCACAAGTAAACTGAGCATTGTAGTTCTAGACACGGATACATATAATATACGGAGAAATAGGAGTTTGTTCTTTCCACGCATTACAATCAACTTACTTGTACAAGTTGATCGTAGTACAGAGTAACCAGCTTACCATCAGAGAAAGTTACAGAGAACGTTACAATTACGTATCATAGAACGTTGCAAGGAAGAGGACGGGCTGCCGTAGAACACACCTGCCCGTAGCTTGGGCATTGTTCCGTGATGAGGTGAAGGCATTCCCCACCTCGATCACTCTTCATATTTTCCTCCTGTGGCCAAGTAAGCGCCTTTTCAAACCTTGTCTTTTATTTTTCACAAGTGTTCTTCACAGACACTTCAGTGCCATCTCTTTCCAGAGAGACAGAGCCTCGACACACGCATCATTCTTTCAGCATACTCATAACACGAAGAAGGTGTATGAAGCTGCAACGCTGTCGCACAAAAAATGCTGTAATCCCTCCAAACACGACACATGGTTGTAGTAGTGCACGAATAACCAGCGCATACAAGAAACATTCGCCCGCGCGCACGGAACACGTGAAGCAATCAAGTCTGCGTAGCCTACAGTTTGCGCGGCGAATAGTATGGTCTTGATTTGGGGTCGTCGATGGACATACACATATATGGACATATATACATATATACATATATATACTACGGTGACACTCTAGCGTGCCCCTGCAGCTGCAGTGAAACCCGCGCATGATGCGACGAATTTGCCACAGCGCGCGCACGAAGCTGGGCTACTACCACGTTCACACGGGGAACTCTCGGGGTGCTTGGCTTTCCGAGGACCTGACCTCCAAACATATAGATCCCCGGAAGCAAATATGCTGCTGCGCACGAGTGTAGCTCGCTGCTGGTTTGGCGTATAATTCGTGTAGTTAAAGCGTATACTACTTTAGCCAGAACGTCATTTCATCTATCCACTGATCTGGGTACTGGCTTTGTTGTGTTCTGTTTCGGGGGAAAATAATCGTACCAATTCCCTAGCAGGCAGCAGGCGTTTGTGTAGACGCCTCAAACTACAGGTCCAGGTTTCAGGGATCGCGGTGCGTGTCCCCGACATGGCATGGGTAGCAGAACCTTAGCGCCTGACCTGATGGAACTCAAGCTGGTGCTGGTGCACTTTGGTAGGTAAAATAATACCAGGTAAGGGATTCAATTAGATCTTTGTTGGGCTATAGAGCAAGCGAAAAATGCAGCTGAGAACAATATATTTGTTGGAGTCTAGGAATTTCTGGGAGGTGCAGAAAGTAGAAAATATTATACAACGAAAAGTGACCGCGTGGGAGCTGTCTCCTATGCCACAACGTCTTGCGTTGCTGGGCGATTGTCATGTGCCAACTACGTAGCAGGCGGGAGGCGTTTCTTCAGAAACCGCAATATGCAGAACCAATTTTAAGGGATCGCGGAGCGTATCCCCGGCATGGTGTGATAACAAGAAGATTATCGTCTGACCTGATGGAAGTCAGGCTGGTACTGTTGCATTTGGGTAGTTACAATGAGGTGTTCACTTTATACCTATCGCGAGAAAATAGAATGGCTGAGAACGATGGACTTGTTAGAGTCTAGGTGGTTATACTATTAATGGCAGCAGCGAGGATAAAATGTGAGGTATTGAGGTGTGACCGCATGGGAGCTGTTTCCAATGCCACACCGTGTAGAGCTAGAGAGGGTCGTCCTGTCCCGCAACGTCTAGACCTTTCCTTTGCTGTTGCCTCTTACAACACTCAACTGTAGGACAATAGCGTTCTGCTCTCGAACAAAGCAGTCTCGCCGCATTTTCCAGAAAGCTCTGTTTCGACCACAAAACCGTCAATATCATGTTGACCTTAAAACACTGCTTTTTATACTGGTGGTGTACTTGTTTCTGTCCACAGTCGATCCTGAACACAGCCGCTTTGCTGCTCACTGCCGGTAACTTAGCCATAGTCGAGTACTTTTATTGAACGTCGAATACGTATGGCCCATCCAGCCTGAACGGAACACCCCCCCTCAATGAAAGTGAAAGGTAACTCACTATCTGACCATGCTCAACGATGCCTCGCATATGGTGCAATCGATACACAAACTTGACTAAGTGCCAATCATGCGTGATGCAATCGTTAAACATACTTGACTAAAAGTGCCGATCATATTGAATGGAATCGATTAACAAGCTAAACTAAAGCGCCGATCGTGGCTGACGATCAACAGAACTTGTTCAAATCGATAGAAGCGGCACTAAAGAGCCGATCGTGGCTACTGGTCACCAGCACTTGATGGGTTTGGTTATATATACGAAGAACGTTATTCAATCAACATGGTATTCAGTACTTGTGCTTGCTACCTACGCAAACGTAAATACCTACTGACGTCGCATGCATGGATTTGCTCCTCCACAATTCCAACGTTGGTTACTTGGAGTACATACATAATCTGCAAACTTCGTCTGTGACCCGTTGCTGTGCCGCAACAAAGGTTCACTGCTAATTTACCGCTCAGCAACATCAGCCGTGCCTGCTTTGCCTGAGACGGGTGATCAACGCTTCTACAGCTAATGCAACAACTACAACGCGTAAGCCGGCAACGCAAAGTCATGACGTTGTAACAGGTGTGGAGCAGGAACGGGCATTGAAACGGCAATCTATCGCACACAGCCCTTGGATCCCGCGCTGGTCTCTCTATACATCCCAGACAGACATAGTCAACACGGTATTACTCCGCACGCTTAACCACTACAAGGTCGAGATTGGCCCTAGGTTCTACTCCTGAAAGGATAACAGTGCAACGGCAGCGTTAACGTTCGGGTTTCGCTGCTGAAACACGTTCCATACTGCCTTTCGTATTGTGCTGCCCAAAGGGTGGATGAACAGCTCCAAAGCAGCTTCGTATTAGAGAGAGGCAATCTGTAACAATGCGTACAGCTCGAAACAACATGCCCAGAATAACAATGTTTCGATGATCAGTTCGTTGACTAAGAAACATACCTACTGGCAGGTTACCACGTTTGCGCCCGCTCCACACACAGAACACGTGTAGTACTCCGACAAATAAAACTGTCACCGTCAAGGAGGTACCACCCTAAGGCATAGATACGGTATCCTTCTGAGGATCCAGATGATGATGGTACATCGACTTCGGGAGCTATGCTCCAGTGACCCCAACCAAGGATCATGTTGAGCCACCCCAGTGGTGATGTCCCGGCGCAGGCGTTATCGACGGTGATGACGTTCAACGACTCCAGACACGATGTTTCGGCAGACGATCGTGATGCAGTAATCCAGGCGACGTTCTCCCCCGGTGATCTCTACGTATAACATACTGTGGACCGACCCCGAACGACACCTCGAAGGCTCCACGGTTTTACTGTTGCGGCCACTTCGGATGCTCCGTCAGCCCCATTCATCAAACATAAGTGCTGTAGCGGTTCCGAACGTTGTAGGTTAGGCCACCTCACGCGCTTATGGTTACAACGATCCTGGAAACCCCTCGCCGATGATCCCGCGCTCAGGCGAGCCCTGGCGATGATACGATCACGGCGGCTCTTGGAAAGTGTAGAACCGTGGCCCGATCCGGAATGACGTCTCTCGGAGGCGTCTCCCCAGCGACGGCACGATATATGTCTATGCGGCTATTCCGAAGATGGCGTCCAGGCGTGCAGGCAGTCCCACGTTGGACGACCAGGGAGTGTGCCAAGCTTCAGCACTCTGTGGTGATGGTGATGGCGAGGCCGGACACTGACGCTGTTGCTCAACCGATGCCACCGATGGTGATGATGGTGATGATGATGGCAATCCCGGACACTGACGGTCTACCTCCAGCGGCCCCAGTGATAGCGATAGTACGGGCGAACCAAAGGAATGATATCGTTTATCTAGCAATCCCACCAATGAATAAACCAAGTATGCCTGGCAATGATAATATTGCTCCCGTAATACCTGCGTTGATCGATGCTCACGATCCCACACAATGATTATTTTTCCCTCGCGATCCTAGCCCATACGTGTCCTTGATACGGAGGTCGATACCCAATTTGACTTCAACACGCCGTCGAAACCGTCGTTGAACTGGATGATCTGATCCTCTGCGTGTATTGCACAGCTTGTTGTAGTTCTCAGCAGGCACGACGTAGCAGGTATATCACGATGTTTTCCGCCCTAATTTATCGTATTCACGGTCGGCTAAGGTTCGCTTTCCCTCGGGACAAACCTCCTCATTGCCTTGAGTATATTGTTGGTGACTTTGAGCTTGGCGTTGAAACCACCCTCTCCCATTTCCGTAGTCCTGGTACTTGGAACTCGAACGGTACATAGTGCACAGTAGAGGCCTCAGTGGCAGTGCACCTGGCGGGGGGTTGGTCGGAACCAACCCCATCCGCGGCGTGTTATCGTCGCTGTCAAACATTGATGGCGCCGAAACGTCGTATATCCAATCTTCCCTCGTTACGCTTCAAATATGTGACGGGTCGGCTATACCGCCAGGTGCGGATCCGACCATCCTACTGGCTGCGGTGATTATCGCCATGGCAGTGGTAGTGGTGGTGGTCGTGGTGGTGGTGCTTGGTTGACTGCTGCCGCTGCTGCTGCTGCTGCTGCTGCTGCTGCGGCCGCTGCTGTTGTATTCACCTCCTGTTGCTGCTTGTGAGACTGCTGCTGCGGCTGCTGCCACTGAGATAGCTACCGCTCCTGCAGCAATTGATACTGCTGCGATTGTGGATACTGTTGCTTTCCCCCTTTTGACTTCCCCGTCTCTGTTCCCATTTACCCTCTCCACCTGTACCGGCAGGTCGTACGCCTTCTGTGTACATTGTGTGCGGGTCCGCCACCACCTTTTCTCCTTCACCCCCCACAGTATCCCAATACTTTCTATCAGTTAGTCATTTCGTATTACCTCTTCAATTACGACCCGGGTGGTACCAGCACGAGGCCGAAGGAAGGTTTCGACACTTAGTCCCCGTACTTGCTCTCACCAAACATTGTCAACTTCTTCAATGGTCCATGCGCACAAAGTATTCGGCAGAATGAATGCCATCATTCACCCTGGCCGCTTCGAAGTCACTCGTTGCGCTAAGACTTTATATGGTCGTGTGTGAATGCCTCGAGTCTCCTTCCATGCGATGCTTGGCGCATAGGTCTATATCGCTCACATCGAAACACGGGGATCTACTTCAAACGTATCCCACATAAGTAATGCGCATTCCTCGTCCTCACTATCGTACCACGCGATTCATTCGATGAAACGCCCCTATCATTGCAGTCTTCCACTACCGGGTATGCCGTGTCGTTGGGGGCAATACGTTATCCCTTTCCGTAGAGGAAGTATGAACGTGAAACACACCAAGTACGCCTGGAGTCTTTCTTGCCGTCGAATGTCCGGAAACGGGTTTTTGCCTGAACGTGGTATACACGCCTGTTCGAACTCCGAATGCTGGCACTGTTCATGCTCTCCGTCCTTGCTACACCGTTACGGGCGCCATGCCTGCGCTCTGGGTCTCGTTCCCCGCGGCCCCCAGCGAAGCTGCTGCAAGGTATCCCATCTCTCGCTTCCGCTCCTCGTTCTCCCTTACCGTCCTTTCCTACTCCTCCTCCTTGGGGGGAGGGAGATGCCAAGCGCATCTTTCGCAGCCCTCCTTACTCCCTCATGGTTATCAACTATATCTGGTATTATGAAGGCACCTTCCCAGCGTGGCCCCGAACACTTTTAAACACAATGATGACCAGCTTCAAAGCGTCGCGCAGGCGGCACAGTACATCGCGTTGCTCAAATCCTAAGCGTAGAAAAGTATAATGTGGAACAAAAGAGAGGCGGAAACACCCCGGTAGAACATAAACCTTGATGTCGACTGTGAACTCTTGACAATAACGAACCTGGAGCAGTCGCAGCGGAAGGCAGCATGCCGGACGAATTTACAGCAGTATATTCTGCGAAAAACAGTAACAAAGCTATACTACCACCCGGACTCCCCCATATCCTCTGTTTGAATCCGCTTGCTGTATAAAGTGTTCTCTGCAACCACGTGGTGTGCCGCTATGGCGTAGGTGAGGAGGCACCGGATATTATACACGGAGCCCACCAGGTTGTAGCAGACTCTCGAGCACACACCCACACAAAAGGAGCACAGTACCTGTCGTCAAAGGCTCCACACACATAAACCACACAGAAGTGAGCCGTACCTAGCCGTACCTTTCGGTCACGCTTCACGCTCACATGTATACGGGCAGTATCTTATCATCAAAGCCCGGGTCGTATCGTTATCATCATCGACTGATCCCGAAGGAATAGCTTCACGCGAGGCATCCATCATCTCAGATCATAATGCCTCGCCACACCATATAAAACCCCAGTCTCCGTAGGCCAGTATGAAACCCCCAAATATCGTATCAAGCTACCGCATACCACGAACATCTCCCCAAACTGCTACGAGTACGATATCGTGATTGTATCTTGTACAAGTAAAACCAAGGAATACCTTCCACATAGATCAGCTTTATTGAAAGCCCCCACAACCCCTCAAGTAGCGGCGTGTTCGTCAACTAGAAGTTGCAACATAGCAGCACAAAACACTCGCAAAGTCGCAACTGTTTCCCGGAACCTCCTATTCCTTTCGTGAACATCATCGACCTCTCTAGGATATTGCACAGCGCGGACTTATGCTTCGTGCTTCGTCGCCCAAAATCAACTGTTGTTGCTGGAGAAACGCCTTGTTAATTTGTCCTTGCGGCCACCCCGTGTTCACTGCGGTCGCGCAGGTCGCGCAAAGGGCGAACTATAGATAGGTTGCGCCACATACAGCGATAATATAGGAAAACATAGTATATGCCTACACTATCGTTTTTCAGGTCGACCTAATTATTTTACCGTATAGACTACGACGGCCGGCATCAAGTGCAAATAGACGAACTTGGAAGTACATGCTCGTGCAGGAAAAATACAATAACCACTCACTGTAGCAGCACATATCATAGCTCGCTTGAAAACCAGAAGACTTCTTGTGTGGTCTACAGCCCATACCGCCTGTCCTGTAGCATTGTTCTAGACTACCGTGACACAATAGGGAAAAATCAGTATACAGACTACGAATAAAGGGGACAGAACACATAGAAGACAAGGAAGAGTTGTAGCAAGGAATATGATAATGTTGAAGTTTGGTCGGATTTTAAGCGAAAACTGCTTTCGGAGGTTGCAGAAGACGTATTTTGTCTCTTTTTGAATGTGTTTTTGCATTCTCCGGACGGCGAGCGTGTACGCCTTGAAAACTGTCTTCTTGTCCAAATACGCCCGCCAACTCTCCGAGATCGCAACTAGCTGTGATTCCGAAATACGAGGTGAGGGTTAAGAGGCTACGAAAATGGGAACAGGGTTGGTGTTTGTTTTTTTACCGTCATATCGCTCGCTAGCTGACCGGTCGCACAATTCAACGTACTGCAGTTCTTCCGAGATGCATTATTCGAAGTGTATGTACAGTATATGCATGCGTATTCCAGAGGCACAGCAGTAGTTGAGCAAACGGTGTCCTCTCTTTCCTGCAACTTTTCAGGCACTATTTAGCAAGATGATTGAACAAAGAGAGAAAAATAGCCCGAAACTCTATCTTAATGCATACGACCCTCGAGAAACTGCACAAAAATACTAATCTTCATGCGGGAATGTACCTCTCCAAGAATAGTCGCGGACGTATTCCGAGAAGTGTCGGTCCGATCACACCCACCCCCCTTCCCGTCCGGGGACGAAACCGTATCGTACTCAGCCCATGGTTGGTCCGACGGTGGTTGTGCTTCATGAAGTTGAAAAAGCGCTCCGCTCTTCGGCTCAATATTTTGTGAACGTTTGAGCTGCTCGAGCGAACTCAACTGCCAGATACAGGAGGAGTACTGTCCGTACGCGTAGTCCGTACGTACGGTACTTTTGTTTACGAGATGTTTTGGGTGAGACGTGGACCCCCTCGAGTGAAAAAGTCATAGAATAAGGCACCATCCACCCCCTCATATACCGTCCCCTTTTTTTGCTCTCTTCGCCGTACGCACACGCACGCACGCTTTATCAAGGTGCGGCTTTGATTCGCGGACGGACGGACGCCTTGGGTTGTGCTACGTAGCTCTGCACGGAGTGATCTCCCGGAAGAGATAATATACGCAAGAACGCCCACCAGCCCCCAGCAAATGTTTTCGTCTCGACACAAGGGCGCACAAAAAAATAAAAACGACACCACACACCTAGGAAGGTCAGAATGAAAAACAAACCGGATCGCTGTGATCACAGGACGACATGATGAGCAAAAACCATTTTTTTCCCGTTTTTTGTTCCCTTTTTTTAACTTGGTTTAAGAGACCCCCCCCATTTTTTTTTCGCTGGTCGGGGGGGTGGGAATTAAAAAAAAAAACTTGTTTTTTTGTTTTTTGGGANACACACATAAACCACACAGAAGTGAGCCGTACCTAGCCGTACCTTTCGGTCACGCTTCACGCTCACATGTATACGGGCAGTATCTTATCATCAAAGCCCGGGTCGTATCGTTATCATCATCGACTGATCCCGAAGGAATAGCTTCACGCGAGGCATCCATCATCTCAGATCATAATGCCTCGCCACACCATATAAAACCCCAGTCTCCGTAGGCCAGTATGAAACCCCCAAATATCGTATCAAGCTACCGCATACCACGAACATCTCCCCAAACTGCTACGAGTACGATATCGTGATTGTATCTTGTACAAGTAAAACCAAGGAATACCTTCCACATAGATCAGCTTTATTGAAAGCCCCCACAACCCCTCAAGTAGCGGCGTGTTCGTCAACTAGAAGTTGCAACATAGCAGCACAAAACACTCGCAAAGTCGCAACTGTTTCCCGGAACCTCCTATTCCTTTCGTGAACATCATCGACCTCTCTAGGATATTGCACAGCGCGGACTTATGCTTCGTGCTTCGTCGCCCAAAATCAACTGTTGTTGCTGGAGAAACGCCTTGTTAATTTGTCCTTGCGGCCACCCCGTGTTCACTGCGGTCGCGCAGGTCGCGCAAAGGGCGAACTATAGATAGGTTGCGCCACATACAGCGATAATATAGGAAAACATAGTATATGCCTACACTATCGTTTTTCAGGTCGACCTAATTATTTTACCGTATAGACTACGACGGCCGGCATCAAGTGCAAATAGACGAACTTGGAAGTACATGCTCGTGCAGGAAAAATACAATAACCACTCACTGTAGCAGCACATATCATAGCTCGCTTGAAAACCAGAAGACTTCTTGTGTGGTCTACAGCCCATACCGCCTGTCCTGTAGCATTGTTCTAGACTACCGTGACACAATAGGGAAAAATCAGTATACAGACTACGAATAAAGGGGACAGAACACATAGAAGACAAGGAAGAGTTGTAGCAAGGAATATGATAATGTTGAAGTTTGGTCGGATTTTAAGCGAAAACTGCTTTCGGAGGTTGCAGAAGACGTATTTTGTCTCTTTTTGAATGTGTTTTTGCATTCTCCGGACGGCGAGCGTGTACGCCTTGAAAACTGTCTTCTTGTCCAAATACGCCCGCCAACTCTCCGAGATCGCAACTAGCTGTGATTCCGAAATACGAGGTGAGGGTTAAGAGGCTACGAAAATGGGAACAGGGTTGGTGTTTGTTTTTTTACCGTCATATCGCTCGCTAGCTGACCGGTCGCACAATTCAACGTACTGCAGTTCTTCCGAGATGCATTATTCGAAGTGTATGTACAGTATATGCATGCGTATTCCAGAGGCACAGCAGTAGTTGAGCAAACGGTGTCCTCTCTTTCCTGCAACTTTTCAGGCACTATTTAGCAAGATGATTGAACAAAGAGAGAAAAATAGCCCGAAACTCTATCTTAATGCATACGACCCTCGAGAAACTGCACAAAAATACTAATCTTCATGCGGGAATGTACCTCTCCAAGAATAGTCGCGGACGTATTCCGAGAAGTGTCGGTCCGATCACACCCACCCCCCTTCCCGTCCGGGGACGAAACCGTATCGTACTCAGCCCATGGTTGGTCCGACGGTGGTTGTGCTTCATGAAGTTGAAAAAGCGCTCCGCTCTTCGGCTCAATATTTTGTGAACGTTTGAGCTGCTCGAGCGAACTCAACTGCCAGATACAGGAGGAGTACTGTCCGTACGCGTAGTCCGTACGTACGGTACTTTTGTTTACGAGATGTTTTGGGTGAGACGTGGACCCCCTCGAGTGAAAAAGTCATAGAATAAGGCACCATCCACCCCCTCATATACCGTCCCCTTTTTTTGCTCTCTTCGCCGTACGCACACGCACGCACGCTTTATCAAGGTGCGGCTTTGATTCGCGGACGGACGGACGCCTTGGGTTGTGCTACGTAGCTCTGCACGGAGTGATCTCCCGGAAGAGATAATATACGCAAGAACGCCCACCAGCCCCCAGCAAATGTTTTCGTCTCGACACAAGGGCGCACAAAAAAATAAAAACGACACCACACACCTAGGAAGGTCAGAATGAAAAACAAACCGGATCGCTGTGATCACAGGACGACATGATGAGCAAAAACCATTTTTTTCCCGTTTTTTGTTCCCTTTTTTTAACTTGGTTTAAGAGACCCCCCCCATTTTTTTTTCGCTGGTCGGGGGGGTGGGGGGGTGTACTCATGTTGTGCACGGCCGTAGTCATATGACCATAGACCCTCGCATCCCTACAATGCCGGGACGGAGCGCGTTGGGTTTTCACCAACCAGGCAGACATTGCTTGCACCAAGCGCGAAACGCCGTGAGGTATTGGGCGAGTCGCATGGAGGGTGAGCTGCATCCTGCTAAGAACCGCCTCTGAGGCGGACTTGCATATGGACGACAGCTTCAATGAGTTAATTTAATTTCTGGTGTGGCCACTTCCGGAGACAGCAATGGGTTTTACTATGTAACTGCCTCGCGGACGCCTTACCATATTAACACTACGTGAAACGACCATTCCCCTTGTGCGGAACAAAGGTTCTCCACCCCGCACAAATGATCTACTCGACCGCCAGCTTTGGTGACCGCCAAAAAACAATAACAAAAAAAAACGGCACCCTGGTTGTCTAGCTCACGCAGCGAGTGGCGTGTTTACAGCGTCGTTGCCAACCGACGCCAACCCAACCTATAAATATATTATATAGGGGGGAGGGCTGGGGGGGGGGATAATTAAAAAAAAACTTGACTTATTGTTTTCTGGGATCACAACGGTCCGGTTTCTTCCCTCCAATATAGGGGGGGGGGGTGTGTGGTGTCGAAACTTTTTTTTTGTGCGCCCTTGCTCGACACCATCTATATATTCTTCGATACGGTTGCCATAACCGCCCCGCAGCCGGACCTCTTGCATCAGACCTGGACGCTCAAAACGCTGTTATTGGAGCCTCTCGCACGAGGCGCACAGTGGGAGTGGGCCTACGCGCTACATACACGCATACCCCCTCGTCCCGACTACCGTAAACTTAGCCTACTGTACGAATCAGGTATAATTGCCACGGACTCTCGAATATGGACGAGATAAGTATGTGGTAATATAAGTAATGTGAGAACAACAGCATCACATTCATCATCAGCTAAGCGCCCCCCATGCTGCTACAACATTTCCTCCCGCCCTTGTTGTTCGCCACAACTAACTGCAGTCGTCCGTATGGTCTCAGCGGAGGCTCCACGAACACTCTTGGTTGGGTGGAAGAGTACCCCAGAAAACAAATTACAGGTCTTGGGCAACAGAAACTTGGTCCTGTGGCCAGCCTTCACCAGCCGCCTTTCACTGCTGGCCCTGGCTGGCCTTGTGTATTATTTATCACACCAGGCACCAGGTATCGTTTACTGTTGTTGTGGTTGTTGTCTTCGTCCTGTCTACGCAACGACGCCCAGTGTGGGTCATGATTCGTCATCAGAGGGATATCATACACATAATAATGTAGTCGCAGACTATTAATACTGCATATCACATATGTATGTACATATTTACGTACAGTATCAAGCTGTATCAGGACAATATAATCCTCGATCTCCCAGCTGTGTGTGTGTGTTTTTTAATGTATCAATATATATTCCAGGTATCACATATAAAACCCGTAAGCACGCGCGATCGAAGTATCAAACTCAGCTATGAGCAAAGATGAGTTTCGACGAAATCTTCGATCTCACCAAATCTCACAGCTGTTGTTTTTAGATTTTGTAAATATTCCAGGTATCGTATGTCGATACTTCGAAGTATTAATAAAATTATATGATACCTACGTACGAATACACGGACAGCAGTACAACGCGTAGTTGTTCCTGGGACCGCCTGCATGCACGATTCGATATCAGAAATCTCCCATGTGCCAGAATCTGCCTGGATGTGGCTCACGGCTGCTCCACCGCCGTGTGGCTTTGTCGTGGTCCGGCAAACTCAGAAAACATACAAAAACACGAATAAACGAAAAACGAAAAACGAAAGAGAAACAAACGTAAAACACACGGGACTGCTGTTGTTGTTGTAGAGTGTGTGTGTTGTCTTCACATTAAACCCATTATTTCTACTCAGCCACGTCAGTACACCCAATGCCTGTCCTGATTCCCAATCCTAGAGAGATACAATGATGTGGTCACAGACTGTGAAACAGAGAAAAACAAAAACAAAATAAAACGCAAATTAATGGGTAAATCAAGTGAGAGATGTTTAACGTACTGGGTACGAGAACACAACGACACGAGCCGAACCAAAAAATAAAAACAAAAAACAAATAAAAAACGAATTATGAAATGAAACATAATACCAATGACGCAAATGACGCAGGGAGACAGAAGCGCCCCTAGAAGAAAACACACGTGCCCAAGAGGAACATGTAACTGCTGCACGGGCGAGGCAACATGAAAAAGAGGAAGACACCGGCATAGGGTGGAAACAAAGGGAGAAACAAGGCAAAAAAGCACGACAGAAGACACGAGAGAGGAAAAGAGAAAATCGTTCTCAGGGCAAGCTCAAGGCGATGGTAATGACAAGTTCCCGTCTCTGCTATATAGAAACCGATACGGGGACCATGTCACACCTTCTGCCATAGCATTCCCACTCTAAAAACAAAAACAGTGTCAAAAGCCGGTACTACCTCTGCCGCCCCCCTCCCCGGTGAACAAATCAGCAGGAAACAAAATAATATAATTCAAGGACTAGTCGAGCCGATACCTTGCCGCACGATCTACCATTTCGTTTCTGCATTCGTCGACAGCTGTATCAGTACGGTCGCCCCCCCCCCCCCCCCCTCTCCTTGTCGCCTCTCTTGGCGTCCTCAGCTGTATGCCGTAGCCAGCTCCTCTCCGCTTCGGCCCTGTGCCACCTCGCCATGAAATGGTCCGCCGCCTCGCCAACCCCCCGATACCACACCCCCCTCTTTTTTGCCGCCCTCGGCCATAGTAACGTCTCTGCTCCGAACAGTAAAGGGGAGCTTTCTGTGGAGCCCTCTGTCGCTCGAATAACCCTGAGGTCATCTGCTAGACATTGTGCCCAGTTCTTTTCTGGTCGGCCAGGCCCCGGGTTCGTCCCACCGGCGATCGTCCCAAACATCACCCGCCTGGTCAGCCGCTCATTGGTCGTGCGCTGTACGCCCCCCGCAAAGAGGAGGCGTCGTTTGCGGATGGTCGTCTCAACGCTCTCGCATTGTGCCTTCTTGAGAGCCTTGGCGTACGACATGACATGGTCGGTGCGTTGTCGGCGCTGGAAACCAATGAGCCGTAGGAGGAAGTTGTGGTGTGCCGTTCGGCGCTCAGCGATGTGCTCCTGGCCAAGGGTCCACGCCACACACCCGTACAGCAGTGTCTCCATCACCTCGGCCTTTAGCATGCACACCTTTAGAGTGAACGGGGCATCCAGTACACACATAAATTGGGGGTTTTGTTGTGGCATGCCAGGCATGGGCGAGGGTCCAATAATGATGAGGACACAACAACACTCACTCCTTCTCCACGAGATTCGGTATGTACCTTGACGCTCTGTCTCCGCTCACCTGTCGTATTATACTATATATGCCTGTTGTATTATACCTGGTATAATACTACCCCCCCTGTGAAGGAGGTATGATTATAGCTCTGTGACTTGGCCAGAATTATCGAAGAAATTTTCCCTGTGGTGATGTTCTCCTCTTAAGACTAATTCTTGAAAAGAAAACGACGAGCAAATACGGAAAAGGGGAAATATATATATTTCGGTCGAAATCAGATTTTTTTAACAGAGTGGGAAAAAAACAACAAAACGAACAGGGGCGTCCAGAAAAAAGAGAAAACGACACACCACACCCCCAGAGGTCGGAATAGAAAACCGTTGCAACCGTTGTGATCACATGGTGAAAAAAGAAAATGGGAAAAAAATATATCCTTATTTTCATTTTGTTTCACTTGGTTTTAGTACCCCCCCCCCCCCACTAACGAACAAAACATTCTGTGAGATGTCGAAAAAAACAAAAAAGACCACCCTCGAAACGAAGAACAATTTCCTCTTTTTTTCACCCATACTGGGGCAGCCGCACTGATGCAGCTAGCTGTCGACGAATTAATGAAGAAGCGAAATGAATGGTAGGCCGTGTGGCAAGGTATCGGTTCGGCTATTATTAATAGCAGCCCTTGAATACTACCAGGTATTTTTGTTTGTTTGTTTGTTTAGGATTGAATTGTCCACTGGGGGGGGGGCGACAGCAGCAGCAAGTACCGACACACTTGTGACACCGCTTTATTGTTTTTGACAAGAGTATAGGAAGGAGATGGCAAAACAAACAAATGTATGTGTGGCATGGTCCCCGCATCGGTTTGTACCAGAGACAGGCGCGAACCCGTGTTGTTACTACACTAACGGCCCTCTCATAAGAAAGTGCCTCACACGAAACTCAGCCTAAACATTACGGGGGAAATAAGAAATTCGCCAGCTGTTATACTGAAGTTAGTGTGGGACACACCCCTTTCAAAAAAATAAGAAAGTCAGCCTAAGCCCGATTTCTGGTTTCTTATGAGCGGGCCGGTACTGTACGAGTATATGTACCATCGACTTTGAGTAATATCTTATATTTTCTCTCATCCCTCGTCTTCTTCCTTTTCCTTTTCTCCTTGATTCTCTCTTTGTTTCCTTTCCCCCCCGCCGTCCCTATGCCGGTATGATATCTTCCTTTTTATTATAGTTACTTTTCCCCGGTGCAGCCGTTTTCTGTTTCTCTTGGGCACACGTACTTTCTTGGTATGACTTCTATAAAATATCGATAGCAGGGGTTCTGGTCTTGCGTCAATTTGTATTCCATTTCATTTCAACATTCGTTACTTGTCTATTATTGTTCTTACTGTTTCGGTATGTTGTATATATGTTTCCCGTTTATCTTTTTGCTTTTCTTTTTTCTCGTTTTTCTCTTACAACACCTGGATTGCTAGCAGGGTAGGTCTTGCCTGTCGTATACTGGTATGGCATTGCATTGTATTGTCTGCTCCGCTCACTGCACTGAGCGTAGTATCTCTGTGTCGTAGTTTTGTGACCACATAACTGGTACCTTTTTAGGGTGAAGAATCGGCACGGACACTGGGTGTGCTGGATGTCGACGGGTAGAAAGGAAGGTTTAATGTGAAGAACACACACGCACACATGTTCGTATGCCTTGTTGTGTGGTTGGTTGTGTTATTCTCGTACCCGGTACGTCGGCATTTCCCTTGTTATACTTACAGTATTACAATACTTTGCGGTTATTTACTTTTTGATTTTTTTTTTATCTCATAGTTTATATCTCTCTAGGACTAGAAATCAGGACAGACACTGACTGGGTGCACTGATGATGCTGATGTAGTTCGATAGAAATGACGGTTTAGATGCATGCTAATAAGGTATACTCGTAGGCATCCTATATCCCGAGCAGCTGATCCCGTGACACAACTACTGACTTGTAGTGGTAGTGGTACATATATTATTAATAATAATAGTTAATAATTCGTTTCTAAAATGTCCCATTAACCCATTTTTTTAACTGAAAAACTTATCCTACACTATTTTCAAGTAGTTTGTCCTCAAAAACGGGGGACCGGTATTTAGGAACAAAGTGAGACCTTGTATTATATAATATACCAGGTATCATATAATACATATTTACGAGGCTACGACGAAATTCCAGGTCAGGTTCGATCTTACTCTCTATGCCGATCATGTGGCACAAAGTTTCAAAGTTTTCAGAGTTGTCGTTTCCCAACTTTCGACGTGTATCGCCCACATGCATGTCAAAACTCCAACAAACCATTCCCCCTGAGTCCTCCCGTATCCGAACATATAATTGATACGCACACATATGCCCGGCGTGTACGTACGTAAATTGGCCAATCGATGAGTCGTAAAGTATCGTATACACACCCCGGGGGGGGTGGGTAACAATGTGATATTTATTCTTTATGGCCTACCCTGCTGTGTCGAGCTTTGGGTTGCGTATGGTATCGTGTATGTGAGGCGCTTTCACCGCGTGGCACGGCTCGGCTCGTTGTGGACCTGTTGCACGGACACATGTATTCGTTAGGCATGCACACAAAGCCACCACTCGGGCAGTAGTTAGTAGATGCACAGCAAAAATACGTGATATGTATGCTCGTACAGGAGAACAACATCGGTAGCAGACCAGTACCGCCGTATACGAGAGTGTGCGTATTATACCGGCTGGCAATTGAGGAAACAAAACAGCGTCCCACACATAGTATACATGATGACATTTTCTCCCTCTTTTGTTTTATTTTTCTCTTGTTCCTGCTTCGTACATATTATAGGTATTTATACGAAGCTCTTTCGCTCCTTATTTTCTTATCTTCAACGCGCTTGCTCGCGCTTAGATATAGCTAGACTAATAATAGCTCAGTCCCCGTTGGTTAGTTGACTTTTTGCTTTTTGTTTTCCGGGCCTACAGTGCAGTAGGTCCTGGTTCCTAGATCTTTGTATTTTGTTTACTACTACTGCTGCAGTGTGGGTCGTCACTTTCCTCTACTTCTATATACGAGTATATATCCCTTTGTCCTTTTTTTTTTCCTTTCTCCTTTCCCTCTTTCTCTGTCCTTTTCCCTTTTCCCTTTGGATTGATGCAATATTTTACTTCATGATGTGTACGATATCCACAGCAGTACATATATAATACGAGTACGAGTACCTGGTAGCGGTTATTACGATGTGCCGTGTATCGTGCTGCCTTGTAGTTTGTATCTTGTGTATCGTTCTTTCCTGAGGTATTCTTCCACTTTCGAGTTTTCTGTAGCCTGTCCTGTGATCACGGAATATCTTTTTCGCGACGACGACGACAACAACAACAACAACAACAACAACAACAACATGTCATGACGCAGGATGCTGGAACAGCGAGTATTCTGAAATGTTACAGCAGTGCTGGTGCTGCGTGCTGCGTGCTGCGTGTTTTATCATCCGTGTAATGATGAAAGGCATGAACACCGACCTGATGAAAAAAGTCATGATAGGTGTGGGTTCCATTCCACAGCGAATCCCTTTGAAGAGTTTTCAGCATTCCAATAACCACGTGCAGGGTGTCTAACCACGAGTATTTATTGCGATGGTTGAACACACGATGGACATCAGGCGCCACAATCCACAATGCATCATGTCGAGAAAATGCTGGGATATTCGACATCCGACAAGAAATGAATACCCGCTGTGCCTCACAGCCCAACCTCCCCCCCCCCCCCTCACCACTCCCAACTCTTCCTGTTATCATCGCGCAGCACCACAAGCCCTAAGACTGAATTTCACCATACATACGACGTACGTCAATACAGAAGACAACAGGAAGAGGACAACAACGAGAGCCATCGCGCAGGCAGCAACGATGACACTGCTTCGGATGGGGACGCTCGTTGGCCTTCTGGCCACAGCCAGACGAGCCGATGCGGCTGACACCGCTTCGCCGAACGCCGTTATCGCCAAACCACGATGCGACTCGAGCGCCGCAGTGTCGTTCCGGTACTCCCCAGGATCGGAGCGGCTGTACGTCGAGTCGGGAGACGGTAGCGCCCGAGGTGGCTGCGTCACGCTCAGAGAAATCTGGGACTGGCTGGACGGCAGCGCGCCTTTGTACGCGGTGGACCCTGCCAGCGGCGATGTGAGCAGCACGGCGACGGGAACATGGCTTCTCACGGAGCACCTGTGGATAGAAGACGGTATCACTCTCGAGGTGATTGTGCTATTGTTTTCTTTTTTTTCCTCTCAAAATCCTATCCTGGCGCTCAGTATATGCATGCGCGCGTGCTTCCAAGTAGCGCGCAAAGGTGTGTTTTTTTTTTACTTATTATACTGAAGGGGATATCTGCTGTAGCCAGCAAGAAGCCATCTTCTTAGCCTGAAGCGCGTGACATGTCATGGCATGCACTGCCTGTATGTCCAGTCGACCGCCATGCACCGCACAGAAGAGAGGCAACTCAGAAGCTACCTGGTACCATACACTATTATAATGCTCGAGTATACCTGGTACCAAATACAAAAGATGTGGGTGGCATGCTGAACGCACCAACAGGATGTTCTGTTTGTTTGGTTTTGGTTCCGCAGGTATATAATAAGTGCAATGGCGACGAACAACCCAAAATGACATCATACGCATACGAAATGGTATCAATAGTACGTAGTTCTGTGGTACCGCTCTGGCTCAGCGTATAACCCCAGCTAGCCCTCTACATATGAATATATACATGATAACATCAAACGGTGAAGGCATCGTATTGCCCATGAGAGTGGTATTCGTATGTACATGTTTGGCCTTATCAACCGAGTGTTCCAGTACGTGTGTCAGCGCGCAACAAGCAGCAGTGCGAGTTTAATAGGAGCATGTTGCCATCCGTGTCGTATGATATAGTTGTCTTGCTTTACTGTATACTGCTCTGCTGTACATAACGCGTATGTATGTATAAAATATGTATTTACAGCAGCAGTAGTTTGGACCCCATAAAGCTAGAAAATCCTCCCAATCAAGCTACGTATTATATTATGACAAACGGTATATGTGGGTATTTTTCACAAATGCTACATACGTACGAGCCAATCTAATGTTGCCATAACTTCTGCCCCCTCTGTTTTCTCAAAGAAGGGGTAATTAAATGAGAATATACGTCGTACGTCGTATTCGCGCCCAATAATCCCTGTTCCGGCCATGCCAGCCTTTTGCGGCCCTCAGGTAATTACAAACAAGATCCACCTTTTCTCGGTTTCAGAAACTTGATGCAAAAAACACAAGAACAAGAATCCCTATTGTGGGACTATAAGCTAGAAAAGATGAGCTTCGACGAAATCCTCGAGCTCACAGCTGTTGTTTTTTTAATTTTTTATAAGCGACGAAATCCTCGAGCTCACAGCTGTTGTTTTTCAAATTTTTGATCCCGATTTTACCGGGGACCATAGTAAATAGGACCAATTTTTGCTATCAAACAATGTGTTAACATATAGGATTTTGTGCCTACTATTGGTCCTATTTACTATGACCCCCCGTAATATTGCTGTCTTGTTGTGTTGCACTCTGTGCCCGCTCTGCCCTAAGAGAATAATAAAATCAACTCGCACGCGTCCCACAGGGTCGTTAATCTCGTACGTATGTAGCGTTAATTGTTTTGTCTGTGGGTGCATCCGACGTTGCGTTACTCGTTCAAACGACCCGCGAGTACATATATATATATGCCAGGGACGTTGTTGTGGAAAGTCGTGGTTAGAAGTGTGGGTGTTACAGCCATGGTACTACTTACGGCAGTATTGGGCCCGCCAACAGAACCACGTTGTTGTTTTGAACAAGCCATAGATTATATTATTATCACACCGTCGGTGTTTCACCTTGGGAATATACTATTATATAGGATTTAGTGTAGCGCTCGCCGGTGAGCAAATTTTCTTAATCTAATTTTCTCATGTAATCGTAGCATCCCTCAAAATGGGAGCCATGTTTTTTTTTGGGTTGTTTGTTCTTCGTGGGCCTATATCGTAAGGCCAGTCGAGTTTAAGCAAACATGCACATTGATTGTCCGGGTGCTTGATTTGTTTTGTGCTGCTCGCTGACAACTTTGAAGTGCACGAAAATGCCTCGTGGGTCGTTTCTGACGACTGACGATTGCCATCCAGTGGTGGCACTCCGCGCCCTCCGGCACAACGTAAGCGGCGGGCCTTACGTGCGTGAGCCACGTTCTCTTGTGGGTAGCTACGATATACGTATACCTATCCGCACGTGAGGTGCAAACTTCCAGATTATTTTTTTTTTCGTTTTTGTCCCATTCTGTGACTCTCGATAATCGACAAAATTTCGACCACTACCGGACCACCCCAAAGTCCAGGTACAAACCACCGTTGAACAATGGAGCACTGCCAATCTGGACATTATCACTATTATTAATAATAGCTGTTGTAGATGCAGAACGAATGCTTCCGCTCCCTGCTTAAGGCTCGAACCAGCCGGAAGTCCAAACGCGGAGAGTCAAAATAGAGTCGTCGCGATCGACTCACCGGAGTATCTCTTCATGTCAACAGGCATCGTGGAGTCGACCCGACGCCGGTAGGTTGGGGAGTGGATACGGTCCTCCGAGACCCTAATCCGTTGTTTTTTTAGACATCGACATTTTTTGTAGATGCGACATGTGCTCTCGTTAAGGTCTGCAGCTGTATACAAACATCCAGCCCCAGCCTGATGCTCGGCGCGGCGCTTTGCATGGGATGAACCTGCTGGTATTCGGATTTTCCTCCGAGCCGTGGAATCTTGTACCGCCGTTGTGCTCGATTCTTCTCTCTTGGTGGCTATGATACTCGTATAGCATTACGTACGCGACAGCAGTTAATAAGTCTGGCGGCTTACAGTGTGACCTCAGTGTTGAGCACGAGCAATATATAATATTTTAAGAGTTGCCTTCAACGCTGAGCGCAAATAATACTTGTACGCAATTTCTTCATTTTCTAAACAACCCAGACTGGAATGACTAACCCCCATTTGTTTTTTTAACACATGCCGCGTACATACTGCTGTACTGCTGCTGTTGTAGGTCTACGGCACCTCCGCGGGGGGCGATGCTGACGAACTGCGCCTGTTGAGCACGAGCGACATTTACGTCAACCTGCGCGCGTACGGGGCGAGCCTCGATTTCGTGAGCACCAAGGTTAGTTTTGACGTCGGTGCCGGTGTAACAGGCGAGGGGGGAGTAGTCTGTCACACTCTCGAGACGCCACTTCTGTGCGCTACGAGTACAGGTTACGGGTTATTCCAGTAAGAAAAAACAGGTACGAGTACGAATCATCTTTCTGTTGAATCGTACCTCCAGTCTGTTTGTTCGTTTTAAAAGCCTTTTTTCTATTCCATTCGTTGCTGTGCTTGTTTTTCCCTTCCCATTTACGTATATAGCCTGTTCGAGTTTCTTTCTCGCGCTCATTCTCTAGTCGTAGCACCGAGTGGGGCTCAAATGGTAACCCCCCCGCCCCCCCCCACCCTCCCTCCTACTACAGCGGTACGCTGCTTGAATTTACATCGTGAGGACGAGGGCTCGGCACTGTCTGCTCTCGTCTACTCGCGCCGAATTGATATGAAGTATATACTGTCACACTACAGTACAGGCCCACCAAAAAACAGAAGTTTTATTTTGGGAGAGCGTACCGCTCACCGCTTGGGGGGCGCTAAGAACTCAAGCCCTAGGAAAGCGTTTTTGGCGAAGAGCGTTGTACTACAGTACATATTTTGTGTTATGCTCATACGGGACGTTGCACGAGGACACATAAAACCCGTAAATACGCGCGGTCTAAGTATCACACTCAGGTTGTACAAACGAGTTTCGACGAAATCCTCGATCCCACAGCTGTTCGTATGTCTTTAGTTTATTTTATAAATATCACAAACATACATCACGGTATAATGTACGAATAAAGCTGCAGCCAGCTAAAAGACGCTGTCACAATATGACAAGGCTTCAAGGGTTGCTTAGATTTCGAGGTACTCTCCTCGTATGTGGTTCTTGGTATTAGTGGCGGGGGTCCAGCCGTACGGGGCCAATCGTTTACGTAGAGGCTAACGAGGTCGCAAAATAAATGACGTGCTCGCTGTTCTCGTTTGCTTTCACAAAAAGCGCTGAGCTGTTGTACGAGTAGTGTCATCGGACCATTCAGAAGTCAGTCGTCGCATGTTGTGCAGCTGAAATATGGGCTTTGACTGAAGAGTGTCATCATTCTCTCTTCATCGTTTTATAATATGGCACCTTAGGGATTGTAAAAAATCAAAAAGTACGAAAGCATGCCAGCTTAGACCCGCTCGCACATTGTTCGGAACACATTTCTTGAAACTATAGTTAAATACCTCTGGTACATTTTAACAATAGTGTGGATAGAAGCAATGGTTGACATTCACTACGCCAACAACGCGTTTTAGTGTTCGCAGTGTTTTGTCCACGATTTTCGAAATTGGTTTTGTGTGTTTGTGAGCGCGCACTCTGCGCCATTGCCGGCCGTTCCACCATATGGCGACGTGGGTTGGTACACGGCAAGCAGTTGTTCTATTTAGCATGTCCTGATGTAGGCGCTGCAAAGCAACAAGCGACCTGTTGGTTTGTTTTATCTCGCTTTAACAGCCACGCCTTCACCGCATGCATCATATTTTCGTTGGCTGCGTATGTCCTTCCTTCCGCTGTGGTCGTTGTTACTCTGTTCGGCGGTAGTCGTACCTGTCTGCGCCCCCGCCCCCCCCCCCCCCCCCCAAATCCTGCTACGGGCTCGCATCAACCACATTGTTTATGGTTCCTATTAATAGTGTGCGCAGCGTGTTCGGTTTTTGTGGCTCCTGAAAACGCGCCGTCCGAATGAAACTCATTTGGCACCCCCCTGTTGACGTATCTCACCTGTGAAACCACCATGGCGATGACGCTAATACGTATAGTCCGTAGTTCTCGTTCAATGGTTTTGTGTTGTGCTGCTCCTGGCGACATGCCATCCGAGTGGAGACGCATGCTACGATAGAGGTGCACCATGTGTTTTCGGAGCTCCTCACTTAAGGAGCGTCATACCTCACTGAAAAAATGATTTTGGAGGAAAATAAAAGTGCTGCCGGATGCGAAATCTCATGACCGAAGTATACTCTGAAACATTATTCGTCACAAAAATGAAAGTCCGGCGAATTTGGGTTAAGGAGCCCGATCGTTCAGAAAACGATTCAGCCAAACAGTGCTACCTCTACCGTAGCACGCGTCTGGAAAAATTATATTTACTCAGGAGGGGCTCGCGCTTGTCTGACGTGCCTTACTTTTATCTACCCCCCCCGTCATGACACTCTCGCCGCCGCTCTTTAGGTGTTCTCCTGGGACACTGCGATCAACGCAGTCGACGAAAACTTGGACGATGGCCGAGCGTACATCAGCGCCGTCTCGGAGGTCATCTATGACGCCAGCGAGGCTTGTGACGGCAAGGCCAAGAGCAACATGGGAGAGGCGCGGATGGACATCGAGGACAGCGAGATGGCCTACCTCGGGTTCCAAGACAGCGAGAGCTACGGCCTCACGTGGAAGGTGAGGCGGGGCGGCGGTAGTTTCTCTGTTTCGACGTCGATTGAGATGCATGCTACGATAGAGGTGCACCATGTTGTTTCTGGGCTCCTCACTTAAGGAGCGTCATACCTCACCGAAAAAATGATTATAGAGGAATATAAAAGTGCTGCCGGATGCGAAATCTCATGACCGAAGTATACTCAAAAATATTATTCGTCACAAAAACGAAAGTCCGACGAATTTGGGTCAAGGATCCCGATCGTTCAGAAAACGATTCAGACAAAAAGTGCTACCTCCGTAGCACGCGTCATGATGACCCGAGTGGGGTTACGGGCAGGCGGTGACTTGTCTCCGCTCGCTCTCCAGAAAAAATATTTTTGGAGAGTCGTGGGGGCGTGTGAGGATAGCGTGGTCCTCGCCTCATAGATAGGAAACCCATCAGCATGCGGGAATGAGGTAGGTCGAATACGTGTCTGGTGGTGAGCCGTGAATCGAGGACAAAGTCAGTCGCGCGCTGTACCCGATTTTCCTGCTGTGACATATAGAGCATGCGCATGAGCTCCGTTTGACAACCTCGACTCTCGTGATGATCTGCCTTAGACATATTTTACCTTTGGATTACGATCAAGCAGTACTGGTGGGCGAAATATTGTTGGTCTACCTGCCGGCGCATGAACCCCCAACCCGCCCCCCGTGAATGCTGCGGGACTTCCCTGCCTCTGTAAGGCACGTCGAAGAGAAAACATCGCTACCGCAATGTACCTCAGACCACCCTGTGTGACATTCTGCCCGACCCCCCCCACCGTAGGCTTCTGGAAACCACGCCTAATCAATCCCGAAATCACACCACATGTCCACCAGGTGCGGGGGTTCTGCAAGGACTCGAGCAATCCCGACGTGTTCGACGAGGTCAACGTCTACGGCAACATGTACGACTCGGACATCCACCATAACCATTTCGGGATGTACACGTACGGCCACCAGCAGGGGGACTGGAGGAGGAACAAGATGCACGACAACAGGTCGTACGGCTTTGACCCCCACGACGACAGCGACTTCCTGACCATCCACGACAACGAGGTCTACGACAACGTGAACCACGGTATCATTGCCTCCAAGCGCTGCAACGGAGTGTCCATCCAGGTATGCACACATTTGGAGAAGCACCCCGAGTCCTTTTCTCGCCTCCCGTTTTGTGCTTATGGCATTATTGCACGGTCTTCTATCGGTTGAGACTCGACATTGTTAATTTTTTTTTCGCGGCTCTCTAGTACAAGAGCTTGACGAGGATCGATTGAGATCCGTCGCTGGAATCTACGTTATCAGCACAGACAAAACATATCATACTGCTGTGAAAAACGACCGAGGTTCCAGCTACTGCTGTACGTGTGTAGCCTTGTGGAGTGCCTATCAAATTGGCGTTGGTCGTGTTGTCATTGTTCTTGTACATATAGCCCTCATTGCTGTGTTCTTCTCCGCTCGTGATATTAAATCTCCACTAACAATGTGTTTCCTTTGTGCCAATGGTCAGGGAAATGAGGTGTACGGTG
This sequence comes from Saccharina japonica, assembly GCA_008828725.1. Taxonomy (NCBI): domain Eukaryota; class Phaeophyceae; order Laminariales; family Laminariaceae; genus Saccharina; species Saccharina japonica. The sequence continues at coordinate 137,126 of MEHQ01000807.1, forward strand.
GCGGCGATGGGTCCGTCGGTATCTTCCTGCACCGGAGCGGCGACGACGCCATTGTCAAGGGTGAGGAGCAAAGTCGAACGGGGGGTGGGGGGAGGGCTTGTTTGTACTACTGTAACACTGCTTTACGCGTGGTGATTCAATCCAAAGCACTCGATATCGTCAGCAGCATGCTTGGCGCAAAACACGTTTTCGCAACAAGCAGTCAAAACGTTACTAACGGTAGGTATGATCAACGTTACTTCGCTTGTAGTTTATCCTCTGCCAGCGGGTATGAGCGGTCATGTTGTCATCCCCATTGTGGCTTCCGTTTCTGCATCCAACCAATCATGCAACTCAGACCCACTCAAGTTGTTCTGCTAAGCGGCCGTGCGGCGTTCCGCCTTTCACCGTTGAACCTCGCTCTTAAACACGGGCAAGGCTTATTGAAACCCGACTGTGCGCCGACACGGTTAGGGCGTTAGCACCGTTCGAATAGTGGCATATGTGTCGGCCGACAACATGTACGTGTCCGTACGGAATCTTGGATTTGCGCCGGATGTAATTGTTGTGTAGCCACCGAGACGACCCGCTCTAATGCTACCGCCTCCTTTCTGTGTACGTTGGTTTACAAAACCCTTGCAGACAACTACGTCCACGACAACGGCGACTCGGGCATCGCGCTGATGGAAAGCTTCAACGCCGACGTGTCGAACAACGTGTTGGAGAACAACAAGTACGGCATCAGGCTGTCCGTGGGTTGCGGCAATAACCTATTCGCCTACAACATCATCAGCGGCTCTACAAGGTGAAGAAGCATCCCCAACTTCCCCCACTCAATTGTTTCTTTAGCCCTTAATACGTCGACAATCTCCGAAAAAAAAACAAAACATGGATGCGGCATGGGCCCGTGGTCGGCCCTAGCTTCCACAACCGCTTCTAAAATCGTGGCTGATGCGTCCTGGAGGCGTTGTTGAGATTGGCGTTGATCTCCAAAACTCATTTTACTGTTTTGTTGACGCAGCTTAGGGCATAATCTGACCTTGACTTCTACGAGCTCTTGTTGTGAGGTTTTGTTGATGCGGCCGGAAGCCGTGGCTTGCCGTGGATCCTGTGCGATGTTTGGTTGATTCGCCGTTGAGCCTTCGTTGCCCTTGTCGTCCACACTCCCTTTCTGACGTTTGGTTGATGCGGCGTGAAGCCGTGCTGCGGCGGGCTTTTTGCCCTTTTGACCTTAAAAATTCCTCACTCACCGAGAGCGTCAACGGGGGAAAGCGTTTCGATACATTTTAAGATATGGCGCATTTGTTAGAGATGTTTGGTTGCATATACCTATATGGTGTGGTAGTGGTGTGTCGGGCGTAGTACCCTCGTACAACGCGGGTCAAAACGTGGATTGTTGCGTGAGGTATGCAGCTAGCTTCACAAGGGAAGAGGAGGCCTTACGTTCATATTGTAGCAGGTGCTACGCCTGCCGCGCAGTGGCAAGCAAGCATTCGTGTTCGATGAATGCGACTGAAAAAAACACGCCACAAGTGTCGTTAACCCTGCGATCTATAATATGTACTTGGTGTGCAGGAAACTCAGAACCCCCACAAAACGCTGGGATAAAAATAAATATACAGGCGAGGTTTCCTACGATAGAGGCATCACGTAGAAAAACGGGGCTCCTCCTTAACCCAAACTCGTTGGAATTTCATTATTGTATTGCACGATTTTTGTTTCGTTGTAACTACGCCATGGAGCAATCCCACGATAGGGGTACCACTCTTAGGCTCAATATTTCCTGACCGGTTGTGCTCCTCACGGGAGTAACCACCGAATACGATTTTGTTTTTACTGGTGTGCTTGCTTTATGAACTACCGCATTGGAAGGTTTGGTCGGGATGCGCGAGCAAATGTTTCCGAAGTCATGGTTCGGGTGAGATATTGAGTTCCTCATGTGTGGAGCTCAGAAAATTATGCTCCGTCCCTACCGTGGGATGACTCCATGGGACTGCCCATCGAGTATATAGCCCATTTCTCTTATTGAAAATCAGTTTTACTTCAGGAAGAACTTTCGTTTCCCCCCCAACATCAGTTTTGACTTAGTATTAGTATAGAGCTCCTCACGTGAGGAGCCTCCTAAAATGTACTGTGTTGCAGGTGCACCTCTATCGTAGCATGTGTCTTAGCCTTACTCGTGCTAAACTCGCGTTTTTTCAAACCGAATGGGCGAATTCTTTCCCGTCCCCAGGTACAACATTTACACGTACGAGGGGTCTGATGAGCCATGGGTGACGAATTCCGGGCGATCGAAGCGCAACCAGTTCAAGAGGAACACCATCATCGGAGGCGACGAGGCCATCAAGCTCGTCGCGGCCGACCTGACCAGGTTCAACGGCAACACATTCCAAGATGCCACGAAGATCCGATTCGAGGACTGCACGAAGACGCTCATGAAGAACGGCAGCGGCCTGGACGATGTCGAGATGAGAATTACCGACGCGTGCTTCCATTCGCGTTCGGATCCCGCGTTCACGCCCCTTTGTTAGCGCGGCGGCGGCGACAGCAGCAGCACCACAGCAGCAGCAAAGCAAGCAGCAACACATAAGTTGGACGGCGGTGTACTCAACCGTTCGCTCAAATCCGCTCTTATTGCTGTACCCGCTGTGTAGACTACTTACTACACAGGGTTTTGGTTGTATAACCTGGTCCGTGGTTGTTGTGATCGTGATGCGGTTCGGTTCCTCACTGTCGCTTGATGGTATTTTCAGTATTTAATTGTTGTGGAGCTCAAGCGAAGGAAGGCCCATCCCGCACAAAACCGGAAAGTTGGGCGATTCGCCTACTCGTCAATCTGCGGAATGTACGCATTTATTCCTATATTGTTGGTAGTAAGAGGTAAGAGGTAAGGTAGTTGTACGGGCGTGGGCCACTGGTGCTGGCAGGCCTCGCCCTGCCCGCTCAATTAATAGGTGTACGAGTTTAAAGTTTAGTTTTGATTTATGATGGAAGGCACTGAAGAGTGAGAGTGTTGCTGTGAATCCACGCCATAACGATGGTTGAAAAGGGACCCATGTAGTCTAGGCGCCTTTTTTGAGTTTTACTTTCTCTTCGACCTGATGGCGATTGTAAAGGGGGGAGTGTTATCGCGCCTTGCGCGCAGTTAGTTGCACAGGAGCAGCAGTGCGTGTGCGTGTAGCTTTTACCAACACTACATTGTTGGCGTTTTAGGATGAATTTTCTGTGGAAAACATGCGGAAATGAATACTAGGTGTACGCATAATTGGTGCCGTACGATCGGTTGTGAATAAGGTCACGTGTTCTTCTATACGTATACCGGGTACTGTTGCGTCTTTCGTTTGTGCAGTTGTGAAAAACTGCGGAGACATTGACTACGTCGGATTGAGAACCCACAACTCAACGGGCTAAAGTGAAGCTCCCGTCGGAACAGTGTTTAAGCCTCAAGAGGCTGAACCGCGCGATAGAGTGCTAGATCCGTCTCTGGTACTACTTTGTGCTGCTGCCGGCAGTTGTAATGTTCGTATACCGTAGGAACTGCCTATTTTTGTAACTGCGCGATAGAGTGCTAGATCCGTCTCTGGTACTACTTTCTGCTGCTGCCGGCAGTTGTAATGTTCGTATACCGTAGGAACTGCCTATTTTTGTCTGTAACATATATTCCACGCCTGTTTTCAGCTTCTGTGGGACTAGGCTACCGGACACGGTGCAATCATAAACACCGGTCTATCCAGTGGCGTACCGTAGTAAGGTTGTACTTGTAGGTAAGGCTGGAAGAGGCTTGAGCTAGTAGGTTGGCGTGTGCCGCGTTATCCCTTGGGAAGCAAAAGCAAATCGCCGCCACGTCTCTCCCTGACCAGTAGAGTAATGTTGCCCTTGCACTGGTATGTTGTATGTATGGCTCTACCCGTAGAGTCGTTGGCCCACCTATACTGGTGATGCCCGACCAACCGTCACACCCTGGTCGGATAGTTGTAGTGAACGCAAACAAAGGCGCAGGTTGGGCGTGGTAGGCTGGATTGGAGCCAATTACAGGCATGGCTCACTCCCAAAGCGAGCCTTGATGGATGTCCAGCGTTGGTTGATGTAGACGGGGATAAAGTCGTGTTATTGTTGCGTTCGTTTGTCGCGGGTTGCAGGATACGGCGGAAGCGCAGATAAACAAGCGGGGGAAGGGCGCGTCGTGTTAAAACCAAAACCGTTGCATTGAATATTCTTTGGGTCAAAAGTGAAAGGAGGAATGCTCCTCCTGGTGGGGGAACCGTGCGCGCTCTCTTGGTTTGGGGGAAATTGAGTAATAGCCTATCAGGTGACATTTTCACACTTCATTAGGCTGTACTCTTTGGAGCCGGTCGAACAATACGCCGCAATGTTGCCTGGTGTTTCTGTTTATAGCGAGGTGAAGATAAGTTCAGCCTACCATTTGTCTCGGTACTCGATTCCAGAACGATCCTTTGCAGAACGAGCGGCCATCACGGACTCGTTCTTACAATTTCCGCAAAAAAACGGTCGGAGAGACTTATGTCGCCGTATTCCTTGTCGGCGCATCACCCTTCAGGAGAACAGTAAACAATATTAATTGGTATACGATCAGGGCTGCTAACTATAATAATCAATTTGTCTCCTTCTTGGAGTAGTAGCATTCAGCCGCAACATCCAATCGGCGTCGGAGTCAACCGGAAGCCGGCTGCGATTGGTTTTGATCTTTACTCATGAGGCATGCGACGGTGGTAGCCTGCATGCAGGTGCAACACCATGATTGTTCTGAAGGTGGTCACTCGAGGAGCTCTATGCCTCTATACCTGCAGTAGTCTAAAAACTGATTTTGGAGGAAAGTTAAACAACAAGTGTTATCCGAGGAGCAATCCCACGGCCTAATGAGATTCTTAAACCGTTTCAGCCAAAAAAGGGTATATCTTACACCTCTATCGTAGCACGCATATCATAACGTCTTTGATCTGGCTATGTTTCCCACCTCAACAGGCGAGAGGGGGGGGGGGCGTGCTCATCCGTTGCTTGCCTTAGTAAGTTAACCATCGACTACAGACCCCTTTCGAGATGGAACACCGCTGGTGCGTGGAGGGGGGGGGGTGTGGCTCGCCTTGCTCACCCGGCACTCGTCGCCACACCACGGTTCACTCAGAGCTCCAAAAACGCCGATAAATGTATGTGCTTCGCTCACAATCACTCGTCGTTTCTATTAATAATAGCCGATTAGAGTTTTCGCAATCTCGTCGCTTCGATTCACCACACACTCATATCGATACCATGTAGACGTCATCGGCTTGGTATCGCGATACCCGTCGAAAGCAGCAACAGCAGTCGAGGAAGCAAACAAAGGACATAAGAGGTAGGTGCCAATTTAGTGGCAACTGTAAACGCTTACCTTGTCGGCCGGGATGTTTACCCTCCATCGACCTACCATCATACGACGAACAAATGCCAAACAAAGCTTGTTCAGAGTATTTACACACGTACGGTACTCTTTGTCGGGGGTCTTCCACCTCTATATACGGCGATGGACTCCCAGACGTTGGGGTAGTTTATTTAGCACGGGGCATCACGCATCGTCCGCATCCCGCGCTTCAACCTCTATACTTTGGCGTTCATCAGTGGTAGTGTGTGCAATTGCGCTGTGAGTTGGGTGAGTACAAAAATCACCGACTATTTATAGTCATTTACGAGTAGTTGTCTAGATAATGCCAGGTGCGTAATTGCGTGCGGTTGTGTTCGGGGCTTTGCGCGCTTATGACCGACTAGCCGCGTTTGCTCAAGGCTCAGAGTGTGGTTTGTACTGTGCGAAAACGATAAAACAAACGTCAGTGAGTTGGTTTGCGTCGCCACACCCAAGGAATAACGGTCCATGGAGTCCACCTAATTCATAGACCTAGTACTCAACGTTTGCCTAGGCGTAGAGCTCTTCAGCAGACGAACCTCGAGTTGTTTGGAAGTGCTTCCCGTTCCGTGGCTTGGCACGCCTCCTACGTATATAGAGCAAGCACCAGGATGGATGGGTTACCAATGATCTGACGGCCCACTCATATCTTAAATTCATTCCGGTCATTCAAAAGCGTTTTAATCGTACGTAGTCGTTCTGTCCTCATCGGCCCATGCGATCGGGAACGTCAGTTATTAGTAGTTGCAGTCGATCACTTATTGTGCGGATTTGTTTCGGTTTCCAACGGACCACTCATGTCCGGAACCTGACATTCAAAATAAAAAGAAGATTCGTACACAAACTTTCCGCTTCTGGCGGAACGTTCAATTTTTTTAACCGCTGCCGATCGCTCACTAACCGGACGGGCTTTCCGCTGGCTCCAACTTGAACGGCCCGTGCACACCGGAAACCCACTATGTTAAAAATACATTTCAAAGGGCTTTGTTTCCTTGCAATACCTGACCATTTTAGGCTTCCAGTACGTAGGTCACACGAAGCAGGCTTGGTTGCTGGGAGTGCCAAGAGACCCTCCCCCTAGTTCATCAGAAGGGTGTGCACGATGACAGTCTCGGAAATCATGTTGCTAAATCGGATTTGCGCACGCTTCTCGTGGTCGGAGATTTGGTTGGATAAATCGTGTTTAGTCATGCCCGCGCATGTCGCTTTCTTGATCAAATAGGTCGCCATACCTCAAAATTGAAAAAACATAGTGACACCCAAGCATGGGTGTACATGCAAACTAATGTTTCACAGTTCAAAAACAACAGCGCTCGACAAGATGGCCAGACTAAAAGACGCCACGACTTGCTGCACCTACGATCGACTTTGTTTCCAAGAACGTTTGCCGGAAAGCCGTCGTAAACCCCAACATGAAATCGCACAATGCCCAATAAACTACAGTACCGAGCCTTTCCCTGCTGAATGTGCGGCGTCTGGGCGTAGTAGACAATAACGCAGCCTATCTTCTTGCACAGTCATGACGGTGGGCCATCACATCTTCACGTTCCGTGAGTACCTCCATCAGGGGTCGCCACTCACGACGCGTGCTACGAAGGAGGTAGTACATCCTCGCTGAAACTACAGTGGTTATACATATTCGGGGCTCGTTAAGCCCCAATCGTCGGGATTTCATTAATTGTGTTACTACTACTGTAGTACGTTTCGTTTTATACTTGAGAGCATGGGGTGGTCCGTTTTGTTTTTATGTGGGTTTTAGCTCCTCACGTGAAGACCCTCAGGCAAACCATGGCACGCTTCTACTGTAGCATGCGTCTCAGCCACGGGTACGCCTAACTGCGCCAAGGTATTTCATCTAAACAACTCAAACGAGCAACCATTATTTGGACGACGTCGCATACGGCACGAATATGTTGACGCAGAATCTTCCAGCCCCCCATCAATTGGCCAAGGTAATTTTGGAGGGTTATCGTCGGAAACGCGTCTTCCACTCTTCCAATGTATTCGCACAATACCCATAATACCCAATAAACCTCCACTGCTGATATGCGGCATCGGGACGCAGACGAAGACACGATCTGTCTTGTCACATCCTCATGACGTGGAACCAGCACCCCCCCCACTCCCCAATCGTGGGTGCCTCATGAAGGGATAGGTACTCACACGCAAGCATGACTAAGGGGGCTAGTCCTTGTGGAAAAAGCTACAATTCAAATAAACAAAAACAACTTTTCACACTAGCAAGGCTGCGCCCCAAACGGCACGAGTATGTTTGACAGAGAATCGCGACGCATGCTACGATAGAGGTGCACCATGTTTTTTGTGAGCTACTCGCTTAAGGAGCGTCATACTTCACCGAAAAAATGGTTTTGGAGGAAAATTAAAGTGCTGCCGCATGATAAATATCCTGACCGAAGTATACTCTGAAACATTATTCGTCACAAACATGAAAAAAAAACGACGAATTTGGGTTAAGGAGCCCGATCGTTCAGAAAACGAATCAGCCGAAAAGTGCTACCTCTACCGTAGCACGCGTCTCGCTCAGTCCCATTAATTGTCCAACCTGTTTTTCCAAGGGGTTTCGATAGAAAGGCGTCTTCAGTCCCAACAATGTGTCCGCACAAAATTATATTTCGCACTGACAGATGCGCAGTCCGTACATCTGATGTGCAGCGTCTTGGCGCAGATTAAAGTCACAGAAAACGCAGTCACAGGTATTGCGCCATGATTGCGTAGAGCCAGCACACCCCCACAATGCGTTTGCCTCTCTGTGGGGGACCGCCACTCGCACATGAGCGCGATGAAGTGTGCTAAACTCTCTAAACTAAACTTCTTAAAAAATCAAACACAACTATCACTAGGATGGCGCTAACGATGACACAATGCATACACACATACATACGAAGTATAATTATATATATGTATATTGACAGGAGGATTCCCCAGCCCCATCAACAAACCAAGCTACGTTTAAAAAAACGTTGCGGAAAACGAGTCCTAAACCCCGACAACGGATTTAATGTCTTTGAATAATACAACTACCCAATGATCCCCGCACGGCTGATGCGCGGTGGCGTAGCGCAGGTGTCGATACAAGCGAATCGTCAGGTTGCGCCATTCTGACGTGGAACCAGCACACTCCCACTTGTTGTCGGTGCCTCAGCCAGAGGATTCCCATGCGCACTTAAGTACGACTAAGTGCGCTAAACTCTTTAAAACTAGGATACTTGCTAACAAACAACTAGCAATAGAGGACGGCGCAATATCATGCACACCTATATGAATTCTCGAGCCCCACAAAGGTATCGGCCCAAACATATTCCCAATCACCCCGAACTGTTGACGCACGGCGTCTGAGCGCAGACGAAGACATTTTCAAGCTCCTTGCAACCTCTTGACGTGTAGTCACCAGGCCCCCACTCCCTGTCCGAGGCTCAGTCAGACATCGCCACTCACGAGTACACGAGGCTAAGTGGGCGAAGTCCCCCGAACTGAACTACCTAAAAACAGACAATTGTCAATACGCATAGGGCGGCACAATAACTCGCACAATTACATGCGCGGGGGGGGGGGGGTCATCTCCAGCCCCCATCAATAACCTCAAAGCTACTACGTAAGCGTAATCATTTCCGGACCACGCAAATATTCGCGGGAAACAGTGAATGAAGCAGTTGGTGACAATGACAGACGACAGGGCAACAACACAGATGTAAGGTAGGCCCCTCTCCGGCCGAAATCGATCCATCACCATCAGAAAGTCTGATCTAGAGGGCAGCGTAACAGCGAAACGACATCCGCCCGTGGTGTCGTTTTTAACATTTCGGAAGGAAGCCGGCGTCACAGGCGAAGCCGAAGCAAGCGCCGTCGGCCACGGCCAGCTTGACCTTGTCCAGGCCAGTGTTGCCCGACATCACGGTCCACGTGCTGGCCCGGAAGCGAACTTTGAGGGCGTTGACGAAGGCGTTGTCGATGAACTTGGTGCCGTCCGCCGCTCCGAGCTTGATGCTCTCGGCCGCGCCGACGATGATGTTGTCCCTGATGACGTTGTCCTTCATTCGACCTGAGTCCACCACCCACGGCTGGTCCGACCCCGTGTACGTGTACACGTTGTACCTGAAAGCGGGGAACGGGTAAACGAAGGTCGGATTAGACACATCTACTCTTTTGACGGGTGCTACGATAGAGAGGTAGCATGTTTTCGCTGAAATAGGTTGTGGGATGATACGCCGGGCCTTAACTCAAAACCGTCCTGAACTATCATTCTTGTGTTTGGAAAAGTGTTCGTTTTTTGTACTTTGGCATGGCATTTTGTTCATGCATCGAGTTCGTATGTAGCATTTTTATTATCTTAAAAAAAACTTGTTGTTTTTTGGTTGAGAGTTATAAGCTCCTCAAGTGACTACCCTTGTAAAAAAAAACATGGCGCACCTCTGCCGCAAGATGCGTCTTTTTCTACGCGGGTAGGAGACAGACGAACGGATCGACCTGGGCCCAAAGTTCGGTTGGTTTCGGGTGGTGCTGGATGTGTCTCCCCACCGGAAACGTTACATGAAGAATCAGGCTCCCAATCGTTGGAAAACGCGGTGAAATATATCTCCAGGATTCGGCCCCATTGGGCGAAAAACCCGCCGCATGCCGAGATATGTAGGGGATAGCATCGAGCTGGCGTCACGGTAGAGTATATCGTTCACACCTCTCAGACAGACCATCGATTCCTACTTTATGGTATCGGTATTTCAGGACAGACGTTGTTTCCTCTTGTGTGTGGTGTAGCTTGTTTTTCCGGGTGCTGGGAGTCGTAAAGTCTGCATTATCTAGGGCACACGAGTTCGGGGTCGGATTATCACCATCATATGTATACAAACGCTGCACAAACATATATGCATAATATCGGCATAGTTATCGTGAGGGTAGATGATACTTAGACTGCCATCGCTCCGACACGCGTGAAACCATTCATGGGGGAAATCGAACGCATACTGCCGTAGTTGCACTCACTTGATGGAATCGGTGATGTTGTTTCTGGCGAACAAGTTGTCGGCGCACCCCACAGACATCCTGATGCCGTACTTGTTGTTCGCGAATACGTTGCCGAAAACGCTTGCGTTGAACGTCTCCATCAGGGCCATCCCGGCGTCGCCGTTGTCGTGGACGTAGTTGTCTGCAAGAATGTTGGGGAAAAACAAAGCACGAAGAATGACGACATTGATCGCTTTCCCCGGGGTAACTATAGGCAAGCGTAGAATAATTGTTTTAGGCGCTCAAGACCTGGTGAAGAACGCCTGCTCCGCAGACATTCATCGTTCGTTGTGGTTGCGTTCTTACAGGGATGGAAAAGCCCCCCATACACTCTAGGCAAAGATGTCTCCACGCCCAGACCTAGAAGGCCAAATAAGTATGGGAGGGTGGACTCACAAGCCGCGGGAGGTGAGGCCACTAGGTCATCCCCAACTACTGAAAGGGAAGAACGGGCTCCAATTATACTGCCGTATGATGAGAACCGGTGCAAGGAATGATCCCAGAATACCGCAGTCCCTGACCCGGGGACAAATTAACCTACTGTATACTTTGGTTCGGTATAGCGCCTTGCTGGCGGCCAGTCGACGCCCTTCAGAACAACAGGTTGTTATTTGTTTAGCCTGCCTCCGCTCGTCGTTGATTCACCAATACGGGGTGTGGTAGGACGTCCAGCCCATGTGCCGAAACAACGGGCGTGGTCGAATGTCTACCCCCCTCACGGCAATGCACGCCACGGTGAGGGACGAACCTGGCATCCCTATACATCAACGCAGGAACTATCATTTTTGACAAGAATGAGCGCTAACATCGAGTAAAATTCCCAGGGTGGCGCATGCTATACTACGGTAGAGGTGCACCTGCGTACAGGCCATTTTGTGACGGTGGTCATTTGAGGAGACCTCTATACCCAATGAACAATACCATTGCTTAAGTAAAGGATGGACAATATTGCTACACGAGACTGAAAGTCCGGCGGTATTGGGTTAGGGAGCCGACCATTCAGAAAAAAAAAAAAAAAATGTTACCTTTAACGCAGCACGCGGCGGCGGGTAGCCCCAGCTGTAGAAGTTGTGTCGTTCAGAAACATTCGGAAAGCCTGAAAGGGAGTTGAACGATCCTGGATACGCTCTTCGGTTTGGCTCAGATGACGCAGCCCCGTCAGACAAACATATGGTGGGAAACAACGTGCTACTGTTCCCTCCCTTCCGTGTGGTCGATCGTGCCTAAGCCTAATCTTAACACGCAAACTGCGAATATTAGTCGAGCTATGCCGCCTTTGCAAAACAAGATCAGAGGGGGGGGTCTGATATGATGAAGCTGTAGGTTGTACGTAGGAACGGTACTCCAAGTATACTTGAAGGTGAGATACTCACCTTGGACAATGGCGTGGTCGCTGCTTCGGTGCAGGAATATGCCCACGGAACCGGCACCGCCGTCATACACCTCGTTACCCTGTCCATCGACAAACAAAAGCAAAAGCGAAACGGTTGTCTGAAAAATTGCATATTTTCAACACAGCAGGAATGAAAACACGTAACACGCAGGCGCGCCACGTGCCGAACGGCTCAACGCCAACGTACGAGTGAAACAATATATGCAGGGCTTCATTCGAGGGCAGATTCAGCGCGCCGAAGCTCGTTGTTAGCGCTAGGCCAAGGAAAATTTCATTTATGGACATCAGTACGTTCAGCGGGAACATTTCCGCAGACACTCCTCGAACCGTCGTCGTGGTATGAAGCCGCCGACGACGCTGATAACGATACAACACGGTGGACGGGAAATAAATAGGCTTGTTATTTCGGGGAACCATAGAAAAATAGGGCACCTATCGTACACACAAAGATATATATATGTCAATATATATATTCACCTTTTTTACCAACAATATTTGGTCCTATATACTATGGTCCTCCGTCATACCGCAGGGACAAAAACAAAACAACGATTGTGCGGCTTATCGGTTGCTTGAGGGGGTCTGTGTACTCCAGCCAACCACCGACGACAACGGAGTTACGCCAGATGCGCAAATTTCACGACGCCAAGGTATCCAACGAGAACTACAAACGCGTGCAACGATAGCCGGCAGCAACAGTGTGCCCGACATACGTCTGGACTGACCGGGACTCAACGGGTGGGGAACTACCCCACTATCGCTGCCTCTACAGCGCTGTAGGAGGGGTAGTTTCGTACCCCAGACGCGTCCGACCGAGCACAGTACATACGTGGGCCATGCCGATATAGTGCGGTAGGCGTTTCTGAAGGACGGGGATCCTCGACAGAATATCTACCTAGGTACCCAATATCGTCAGAATGCAGTTACGTATCCCGACTGTTATTTCTCTCAGGACTATCTTACACCGGGTTATGTACTGGTTTTGCGGTATACTCCAAGTCACGGGTTAGTTCTTCGGGTCCACAATATTGTTACTGTTGGCATCTTCAGATTGGTTTTTAGCGTTGTACCAGGTATGTATATGATGGTCTCTTTCTCAAGAGAGCAGCTTCATCGTTCGGCGAAACCCGGCCGCAGCAAACAAACATGCCGTCCACGATCACATTGTATTCAACGATACTGGGTACCTCCTCAATTTGAGGAGCTCCGCCAGTGATGGACGCATTCTACCTTGATGTAGAGGTCCACCTGCATACAGGATAATTTCTGAGAGTGGTCGCTTGAGGAGCTCTATACCTGACCATAAAAACCGATTTTGGACGGAACTTGCTACCTCTACCGTAGCACGCGTCGATGCATTATGCATTATTAGCCTAGCCGTGCCATCCGATCGTAGCACGTCTAGGCAAAGGAGCTCAGGCTGGTGCTTCATTGTCTCGTCTACACCGGTATACCTGGATGGACACTCCGTCGCAGCGCTTAGAGGCGATGATGCCGTGGTTTCCGTTGTTGTAGACCGTGTTGTCGTGGATGGTCAGGAAGTCGCTGTCGTCGTGGGGGTCGAAGCCGTACGCTGTGTTGTGGTGCATGAGGTTCCTTCTCCAGTCTCCCTGCTGGTGGCCGTAGGTGTAGACTCCGAAGTGGTTGTGGTGGATGTCCGAGTCGTAGATGTTGCCGTAGACGTTGACCGTGTCGAATACTTCGAGGTTGCTCAGGTCCTTGCAGAGCCCTCGAACCTGAGCACATGGGTTGTATGGAGGTTGTTCGAATGGGTTTGCCAATGCAACAGTAGTGAGAGGGCAGCGATACAAGGGACGTTTAGGGGCGCGGCACTGTTAGCGGCTTCCATCCATCCGCATTGCACTTCGAAGGAAAATATGTGGATGTCTTGGAGGTAGGGTGAATACATGTTTGTTTTGCTTTAGGAGACGGCACAAAATATACCTGACTTCACACTAACGCAAGGTATATGTTGAGAAATGTCCCCAACCCATGCGTGCCCTCACAAACGAAAATGGTGGCCTTGGAAGCATCTCACTGGGATCATTGCTCATGGCCATCGCTCTTCTTTGAAACTCTCTCGATGCTTATCGTCGTCGCCAAACTCAGCTAAAACATGCCAGTGTCCTTGTAATTATGTATGGGTGTACAGTACAGTACAGTACAGTAGCCGTGTGTCGATGCTGCCCTAACTTTCTCGCCTGAGAAAAAAGCGCAAGGAGAGGGACCACTTCGTGTCGAACCTGTTGGTATTTAGGACAGTCGCAGGAATCGTGGCTGCTGTGGGACTCGCGGCTTCTGTTGGTCTCACCGCTCTCCACGGAACATTTAAGACAAACTTTGAACGGTATTCACGGCACATATTCTACGACGGAACGAACGAAGTCCCAAATTGTCATAATTATAGAATTATGAATCGCTATTTTTTCAATGCAGAAATAAACAGTCGTTACACACAGAAGAAGAGTGCAAGCACACCCCCCCGCCTATCAAGCGCTTCATCGTCCCCTGTTGCGGGGCACCATAGTAAATAGGACTAAAAATTGATACTAAAGGTAGGTGAACATATAGGATTGTATGTGTACCTGATGCCCCATTTATCGTGGCCCCCCGTGTCAACACACCTTAGCCAATGGGCTAAAGATCGTTGGAATATGACACATTATATATCTGGGGAAAATATGCACTTGGTGTTGAATACTTAGGAGGTCGTGCACATATCGGTGCGGACATTTCCTGTTTTGCTATTATACCACTCTGGCCGGTAAATATGGTCATACTTTGATACTCACATTAGTGTCCAAACGCGACTTATGTTCTTTCTCGGCCACAGCAGCGTTCTACCTGATATATAATATGTTTATGTGTATTGACTATGAAGTTCATTGGGCTTTTCAGGTTGCGCGTTGGAGTGCAATGTTTCTCCATCCCTACTCGTAGCCATTTGTTTTTCAGCAAAGCAAAAGTTCCTCGTGTCACGAAACTGCGCCTAAACCCCCACGTGCGTTCCAGATCTAACGTTTGCTGCGCTCAAGCAAGACACGTTACTGTACCACGATAAGCACATATACCACCGTTCCGCACGACAACAAAAAACGCCTCCCCACCTTCCACGTGAGGCCATAGCTCTCGCCGTCGTGGAACCCAAGGTAGCCCATATCGCTGTCCTCGATGTCCATCCGCGCCTCTCCCGCATTGACCTTGGCCCTGCCATCGCACCTCTGTGTGGGGTCGGTGACAATCTCGGACACGACCCTGATGTACGACCGACCGTCTGTTTCGTCATGGTCTGGACCGTTGACGTAGGTATCCCACGAAGTCGCCTGTGGGTCGTCGGGAGGTGGTGTCGAAAACAAGTCGTTTTTGTGGGGGGGGTCACTATAAGGGCCGAGTGTGGTCGTCGTAAAAATCACGCACCGAGTGTGCGTTTTCAGGCGTCGCACAGCATTTCTATACGACCAGTGCCGCACGGACTAGACCTTTGGCGAATAACCTAAAATGTGCGAACATCAGCTCAACAACAATGGTGTTGGCTGCGCGCAGATCCACGCCCTTCCATATGTCGGCTCGTCAAACCCGTCCCGACATACAACTATCGTCAGCGTTAAATGTTTTTTTTTCTGAACGGATGTTTATTTCCGCTTTTAAACAGAGTGGGAGATTTTCGTCTCTGAAACTCGTCGCCATACATGGACTCCAAAGGTATCATAAATACATACATATCACACACACATGAAACCCGAGGAATCCGTGATCTGAACGGATTTTGGCCCCTATGTGTTAACTTTGACCTTCGCATCCGCCTTGTCGTTTTCCCTAAAACGGGCTTGACTCATGCGCAAGTGTGAACTTTCTGAAACCCGACCTTCCCGACCCCTGGGTGCACACAAATGTGAACTTTACTACGGAAGGGGTGCACTTTGTTTTCGATGGGAATATCGGGGGGGGGGTATACCGATACCGGGGGGCATACTTTTGGGTAGGCGTACCGAATTTACAGAAGTGTCTGGTGCTGGTACGTATTTAAAAAAAACATTATCGGGTACTGGTATTGAAAATTTACCGAATTTACCGACATGTCGGGTACCGGTATTGAAAATTTACCGAACTTACGGAAGTGTCGGGTACCGGTATTGAACAAAAACCGAATTTTGCGACGTGTTTGGTAGGGTATCGAGCCCAGTGCAGAGAAAATTATGGTACCCCGGTATTGTGGTCGAGGGTATACCGATAGCCGGGGAATATTTTGGCGAGGGTAGAAATCTTACCGGAGTGTCGGGTACCGGTATTGTGAAGGCACCGAATTTACCGAACTATCGGGTACCGGTATTGAAAAACTTCCGAACGTACCGAGGTCTCCGGTACATGTATTGAACAATACCGAACTTACCGAAGTATCGGGCCCCAGTATCGAGGCCGAACCGAGCTTGCCGGAGTGTCGGGTACCGGTTTGTACAGACGAAATACGCCTATTAATAGTATACTTCAGTACGTACCCTACCGAACACGTCCTCTGTTTTTCCTTTTTTTTTTACTCGGGGAGGTATACGTATCAACCAAAGGCAGCCTTCTCCTGAGACAAAGCCCACGGCTCAGCTTCTCGATGGGCAATCCTATTGTGTAGGAATGTAGCGGGTGTACTCGTCAAAAAACACAAGACATCCGGTATTATTATAGTTCCAAAACTTGAAAGCCCTGTTTGGTCTGAACTTGTTTGGCCAAAAATGTGCCACCCCGATCGCAGCAAAGCCTCGCGATTCGCGAACGAAACCAGATATGCACGTACCACACGTGAAAATAATGTAAGTAGTGAATATACACACGAGAAGGTGACTCGTGGATATACACACCTATACTGCTGTACCCAATTCAATCGTGAATGCACACGTAGAATATGCGACCCGGTAGAAGTTGTGACTCGTTATTATCCTCGCGCTACCTCGTATGGAGAGCGATGAACGCAGTGGTCAACGAACACACACGTGGATATGGCACAAAGAAACTGCTGTTTTTCAGAGCTTACCTCGTTCGTAACGCCATCGACCGTGACGATGTACCCTCGATCTCGCATGGCGCCATATACAAAGCCATTTTGTGACACTACTACTACTACTACTACTACTGTCATGAAACCGAAATCCAAAGCAAGCGTGTTTTTTGTACCACTCTGGACGAAAATGTAAGGGTCGTTTAGACATCATATGTATACCCCCAATGATCCTTACATTGTTGTGCAAAGTGGTAGTGAGGGGTTTGCGGGCATGATAAACAAGCTGAAACCAAGGACGGACAACACAGCACACGCTTCAAGAAAGGGCATGCGACGCGTGGCACAGCGTATAGGTGCACCATTGCTGTTCTGAGGTTCGCCTCTCGAGGAGCTCGATACATCACCCGAGAAAAACTTAATTTGGAGGAAAACAAAAGTGCTAAGGGCCATTCTTATCGAGCTGCTTTTTTTCCATAATTTCCAATATTTTTATCAAAAAAGAAAAAGGAAATCTTGGAAATCTTGGATTATGGAAATATTTTGGAAATTCTTCAGAGGGCAAAATGTTTGGAAGGCTTCACGTTCCAATAAATGGGAAAAAAAATGGAAAACATGGAAATCTAAAAAATTGCGCGAAAAAAAGCATGGAAATTTTGGAAATTTATGGCTCCGATAAGAACGACCCTAAGTACCCGATGACCGATCCCTTGGCCTATTAACCCTTTTAGTACTGCACTATACATGAACAAACATTTCAGTCAAATTACAAGTGTTTTGTCCCCACATCGGTACTGCAGTACTATACGTAGGGGTTAACAGTAACTAGAAAAGAAAAATAGTGCGACACAACACTGAAATATCCGGGAAATTTCGACGGTTTCAGTTACAAGGAGCCTCGCCATGCACAAACAAAGTGTCAGCCAATAAATGCTCGTAGCTCTCCCGTAGAACACGTCATGCGTCGACACGCTAGGCGTGCCAAGGCAGGGGCTGCGCGGATTATTCAGCCCCACCATTTTTCGTCAACACCTTTTGGGTTGACTGAGGAGATCCTCTGTACATCTGGGTTCGATGTGGGGTTTACTTAAACCGTATGTGCTGTTCGTTTGATAGCTAGCTAGCCTCAAGGGAGCGAGTAGTACATAACCACGAAATTCCTGAAACCCGGCCTCACCGGCCTCTGGGTGCACACTAACGTGAATAGCATTATCATTAACATTCACGTATATAGCATGTGATAACATTCAATTGTGAATACACACGTGTGCTACATGTGACACGCTACGCTACATACACGTAGAATATTGCCTATAACTCGATGAACGTGAATACACAGTGTAGGTGTTACTCGCTAGTGCACGCGTAGTATCTCAAGTATAGAAAGTGACAAACGCAGCCGCGAAAACATTTTACATGTACCTATTGCTACACGTGACGTGTGTAGGCCTACCTTGTCGGTGGTGCCATCGACTGTGAACCCGTACACGTCATCTCGCACGGCGCCTTATCCGGAAACATCATACCACCATTGAAAAACATGCACCTTCAGCGAGTGTGTCATTTATCTGGTGCTACTCCGGACGAAAATATAAGGTCCCCGGAAACGCTTGCTATTTTTAGCCCCATCGATTCGTTTAGGTCCATCCACAATGCGCGAAAATTGTAGAAGCTAAAACTAAGGACGGTACCACAGCTTACGCATGTATCTAAGTAAACTGTAAGCATCGCAATACTTAGATACGAGTTGGGGGGGGGGGGGGGTATTTCGCCCAAACAATTACCGCTTAGCCACCTTGTGCACCGACCGAGGGAACAACCCAGTATATTTAGAGTCGGCCTGCGATTTACTACACTGCATGCTTCGTTTGAAAGTGTAAGTGGCCGCCCGTAAACCGCGGCGAGCGTCATGGTCCCCTGATCTGTACCCATTTAATCAAAAGGACCCACGAGATAGGCCCAGAACCACACGTATCGACGAATGTTTATACACCAGATTTTTGTTGTGATTTTTATGCCCTCCCCCGTGATACAAGATGCTGTGAATCAGCGGTATCCGGAGATGGCTCCGGAACCCGACTCCTACGCACGACCAAACGAACCTTGGTGCTCACGAAGTCCAGGCTCCCCCCGTAGCCGAGCACGTGGATGTATGTCTGGTTCGTGCTCAACAGGCGTAGCTCGTCGGTATCGCCCCCGACGGAGGTACCGTGCACCTGGCCATCAAACGGGACGGGTCGAACGGCAGGGTCGATCTATTGCGGACGCAGTTTCATCATCACGGAAAATATTAGAAGGTGCTAAAGGTTTTCCACATGTTGACCGGCTTCTTGCCCTGCACTGTGTCAAGTTTGGGAGACACGTATTGAGGGGTGCTGCGGTAACGGCCACGTGTAGGTCACTCGGGCGAGTGGTTCTGAGCGGGTGAAATAAAAGGACTCTCAAAAGCGACCGCCGCACAACCGTAGTTAGCATCGTCTTGTACTTAGAATCGTTGTGCGTTAGTTTGTACATACTTTTTGTAGGAACGGGGTACACACGCCTTGACGTGCCCCAAAAGTCGAAGGTACATTGACGCGTGCTACGGTAGAGGTAGCACGTTTGGCTGAATCGTTTTCTGAACGATCGGGCTCCTTAACCCAAATTCGTCGGACTTTCATTTTGGTGTTCCAATTATTTTTATTGCATACTTAGACCGTGGGATTTCACATCCGGCAGCACTTTTATTTTCCTCCGAAATCATTTGTTTCGGTGACGTACGGCGCTCCTTAAGTGAGGAGCTCAGACAAAAACATGGTGCATCTCTATCGTAGCAGGCGTCCATTACCTAAGGTATGTCGCACACACCCCTGTTGAGGAAAGCCAGCGATCTGTGCGTCCGGAAATACGCGGGGGGTTCGTCTCCAGAGCGAGAGCATACGGTAGCATATTGGCTTCCTTGATGGTAATTCTGTTTCGTCAGGATGGGCGTCTTATTTGTTGGCCTAGTTTGTTTGGAAGAAGCTACAACGCAGCTGAACAACGCGAAACACTGTTCCCTGCACAACAACAGCAGACATGTGCATCACGAACACACATACCGCGGAGAAAAGCGATGGACCTGCGCGCCCGAGAGGTACACGGTTTTTTTTTTATCATGCGTGACGCGAGGGTGCATGCACGCTTCCCTTGAGAGCAGTGTGGTCTCACACATACGTTGCTGAGTAGATAGCAAGCGTGCGCGGAATGCACGCTAGCAGGGGGGGGGGGGGGGGGGGGGGGGGCACACATATCATGTTTAGACGTACACAACTAATTTTATCACCCGCACCTATCGTTTTGCTGAAGCTCCCCACATAAAGAGCCCGGTACATCTCACCTAAAACCGGACTTTGGAGCAACCACTATTAGTCCGCTTAACCCGACCAACACTCCCGTTGCCTCACCCAAAACCTGATTTAATAAAGAGAACAATAGTTCACGTGTAGCCTGATGACCACTCCCCTTGCTGTTGAAAAAAGACGAGCACGATTTTCGACGACAAGGCATGCTTTATCGGGTAGTCCCTAGGCTGAGGGCCCTCGCCCCATCAGAGTCAGGCACATATATCTAGCCAGGGATCGATACCGATGTTTGCAGCACGCCTCCTCTTTCGAAGCCACGAGTGAGTGTGATACGATAGAGGCACTGCATATATCATCATTTTCCGTTCCTGACGCTGCTCACTTGGGGAGTTCTACGTTTCACCCCCAAACAAAACAAAACACATTTGATAACGTTGGGCGCTCTTACGAGCCCCTTCAGATTTGCGAAACGTATGACACACTAATTCGAAGTAATTTATGTTTAAAAATTCGGGAGACCGGTTCGTAAGGGGTTAATTAACCCTCTGCCTATCGAAGTTATGGTTTTATTAATAATGTTGTGATACGAAGATAAAAACAGTGTCAACGATATCGGGTACAACATAAAATTATTTGGACGAAACATGCTATCCCTATGGTAGCACCCGTCCAAGCCTTTATTCAGCGTTGTGCGTTTTGAATCAACCGCCAAGCTCATTATGTCACCTCGAGAGTAATGCCGTCCTTGATCCAGAGGGTCTCCGTCAGAAGCCACGTTCCCGTCGCGGTGTCGCTCGCCATGCCGGTGACGTTCTGCACCGGGTACAAGGGCGATATTTTACCCATAAACGACCATATGTCCGTGAGGGTTACGCAGCCGCCACGAGTAACACCATCCGAGGACTCGACGTACAGCCGCTTCGACCCTTTCGAGTATCGGATCGACACGGCCGTGTTCGGGTTGCACTCCGGTTTGGCGATGGCGAGGTTGGGCGAGGGGGTGTTGGGCGAGGTGGTGTTGGACGAGGTGGTGTTGGGCGAGGGGTGATGGTGATGTTTCGCTCCCGCCAGCCCGGTGGTGACCAAAACAAGGCTCACGAGAGCAACCGCTCGAAGCATGCTGTTGCAGTCGTTTTCGGTCGGAGTGTTTTGGAAGTTGTCCACTGAGGGAACGGCGGCTGGCGTATTCGGACCCCGTGCGCGGTGCAGAGCAGAACTATCAGAGTGTGGGTGGAGTGAGTCGGAGGGTGTGTGTAGCGGCAGAAACTAGACCTGGCTTGCTGGGAGTGGAGTGCAGGCGTGCTTTCGCTGACGATGTATTGTGGATATAGTCGGCGATGATCGCCAGTTTGGTAATAATGCTGGGCGGATAAACAAATATCCAGATATTTCAGAGATATATGTACTGTGGCGCTTGCTGCCGGATGAAACACTAAACGTAAAATGTTGCGTGCGATGTCGACGCGTGGTTTAGACAAACGATACGTACTATTTTGTTTTTTGTCGTGCACTGTTTGGTATTGCTGACCACGGTAGGAGAGGCGTGCACGCTGCTTCACCTCCGCGGAGATGCAGCACTCAACTACCTTCTTCCGGTGAAGCCTTGACTGTATGATACGTGTCTCCCTTTGTCCCCCATGCCTGAAATTGTGTCGTAGACGCAGGGTTCGTCATTCCTACTGCTCGTCCATATTCATCGAATGTCGACAACGCACCCGGTCCCTTAATAACACCGCACAGGAAGTACGTTGTGCTTTTGGAAGCGGCCAATCATCAAACCTCGGGCTTCATGCCAACAGAGAGAGAGAAAGAGGCGTGCTGAGCTGCTGGTCCCCTCTTCATCGGTAGTCACACTCCAGCCTTAACAAATACACTAAAATCAAGAGGGATAGTAGAAATCCAAAACGTTTGTCCCCCACAATTATTTGTCAATCACACACACGCTGACGCATCTGCCACTTACATTTTATTTCACGTCATGGCAAAGTGTTTCGAGTAGGGTGAAGGTAAAAACACGCACCTCATACCGAGGGTATAACGTGTACCCAGCTCTCCCCTCTGGACGGAGGCGCGTTTTTGGGACGCATCGATTGATTGATGGATGCCCGTCCACGGTCAACCGCGTGCCTATTAATGCCATGGTAGACGCCTTCGAGGCAAAACACGGTTATCGCAGGGCCGTATGAACTTTTGTTGATGCCTGTGGAACACCGAGTGCGGTGCGCGCCCCGGCGAATTGGGTTCAAAAAGCAGCATGTTGGGGAAACGCCCACTCGACTTGGACCGGAGGGATGCCACTTGTTTCAAGAAGCATAGGGTGATTGTTCTACGGTAGATGTAGCACCCCAATTTTCTGGTCCTTCTCGCTTGAGATCCATACCCCAACCTAACAACCGGCTCTGAACAAGACCATGCGCAACGCCCGACACTCGAAAGGCAATAATAATGTAACGCATACCGTAGCACGGCTCTAAACAAACCATACATACGTGTATGTGTTCTTCGGGTTTGTTTTTCAACCATTTTTTCAACAACATACCTGGTATATTTTTAGTGAATCGTGTTTTTTTGGGGGGTTTTCATCAGCCGTTTGCTTTCACTGTTAACTGTTTTTGTGTTTGCGGTCAAACGTTTGCAACAGTTAAAAACAAAAAAGAAGCAAAATCGCAGGCACTTTGGTGAAACTTAGTCACATATTCGCGGGTAATCCACACTCACTATTGTAAGCTTGAAACGGCAGCAACTTTGGCAAAACGTTACAGCACAGCATCACTTCGAGGCCTACTACTCTATGGGTGTCAAGTTTTGCCGTACACTCTGAGTGTATATCTGCCCTGCCAGCAAATATTTAGTTGAAATTGTATACCAGGTACAAGTCTTGGCGTCATAATGTGCTACGTTGTTTGTGGGCCAACGGCGCGTTAGGGGACCGGTGTGGAGATTTTTGTGGTTTGGGTGCCGGTGGGTAACTGATTGGCAGAATATTCAAAATGGTTAAACAAAGTCATTCGTTTTTCTCGTTTCCCACTTGTGTTTGAACAATAATCCAACCCATTTACGGGGAAATGGGTGAAACGACTATTACAGACAACGTCCAACTTCTGCAAACCAAAACACGATACGAGCTGGTTCCAGAGAGAAACATAAGATAGCTTCTTCGGGAAGTAAAAAACGGAATACTCTACCATTTCGAACACTACATATATCGACATGACGGCATCGCCAAGGGGAACACATCGGTGAAGAGATTGTTGGTGTACGAGTTTTAGTTCGCGAGATATGATCATATTGGTATTCCTTAGGGAGGCGTTATTCCATAGGGGATAGCTTTCCTGCAGTAATCCCCTAGTAAAACCAATATAATAATATTCAGTCCATATATCGGTCAATACGCCGACTAATTCAAGTTTAGAAGTATTGACAGGATCGCATCAACAAGGGGAAGACGTCCATGTCACGTTTTTGCTTCCTGCGAGCCTATCAGGCTGTGGTAAGAACCGCCTGCCAAATTACTAGGAAAATGTACTGAGCAAACTTGAAACCTATACGAGTACGTAGGGGAAACAATACACTTCGCGGATATCACTTTTGCACCATAAATGAAAACGAGTTGGAACACGAAATTTGGCAGGGGTGTTCTTCATGGCCATACGAAAAAACAACATGATGGCCTTTTTTCATTTTCGTTTTTGTTCGTCTGTAATGTTGGGTCAAATTTGCCGGAAAAAAACAAAAAAAAACCCGCTAAAATGTACCTCATTCACAAACCATGTTTTCAAAAAAGGCCATCAAGTCGTTTTTTCTTATGGCCATGAAGAACAACCCTGCCAAATTTCGTTTTCCAACTCGTTTTCATTTATGGTGAAAAAGTCTGAAGACGAAATGCTCCTGCTCTTGCTGGAACCAGCTCGTACCAAAGATTAATGGCAGGTATGTATGAAGACGGCCCAGTGTATATTTGTTTTCGATGCACGAAAAACCCAAAACTCAATGCATGAAAACCTCAAAGCATTGAAACGTTAAAAAAATTAAGTTAAAAAGCTACTGTATGGTGATAACTATAAGTTTGCTTTTATTCCATTTATTTGTAAAATATTTTTAGTGGTTACAATAATCGTTGCAAAAGGGGCCGACAACAATGCTAGAAAATAACCATTAAAACCTGAAGTTGGGGGAAATTGGGATTCAGGAGGACACCGTACTACGTGCGCATACCCGCTGGAGCATCGCTGTCTGTGTATCTACTACGACACTGTATTCATAATAGCACGAAGTCGAAATGAGTTTTCCGAAAGCATTAAGTATGTACGAAGTTGTCCATCGTGCGCAGGTGTTTCTAAATATTCTACCATAATAAGGGTAGGGGTAGACGGAATGATTTAATTACCTACTCGAACTATTAAGTGTGGATTGATTGATTTTGACACAAAAGGCACACGATACTATGCATACCTTTGTTTCTTCTTTTCAACTCGCCGAGCTCCCACCCAGTGTCAGACCCCTGCTCGCCCAGACCCACGAGTAGAGCCCCGTAGTCATTCTTTCTATCTCAACCCTTCCCAGCCTTCTCTGCAATTCTAGTGCAACCACTCACTGCAACCGCCCACCGCGATGACGCTCTTCTCCACCCCCTCTCAATCACGCCAACGACCCAGTACCTTTCCACAAACCCCAGATTTTCTTCGTTCAATCTTCCACGTCTAGTTCGTACACCTATCAAGAAGCATGGCGAAACTCAATTTACTAAAAACTCAACAACAATGTGATCAAGCTGAGAACCAAAAGCACCCACGAGTGTATATATAAGGATACCACAGACAGCTTACGAAGAAGAGTTTCGACAAACTTAATGGTTGTTGCTTGTATCTGGTGGTATAAAGCCAAAGTGGTAGGCTTGAACGCTCCACGGCAAATTCGGTGCATGCATGCCCCATGTATTTTCGGGCTATCAGAGAAGGGTGCACGTAAAAAATAATTCAGAATATCAACGTTCGAGACCCACAAACAGGCAGGCTGGGCTGTACGTAAATCAAGTTAAACTAACCTTTGGAAACCGACGCCTTTCATAAATTCGTCCAGCACCTCACGACGCTGTTACTGGTTTCGTTTTGACCTTTGTAGGAGTGCGAGCCCTGTAACGTTACACACCTGATATCATGCCAGGCTACTTCGTTGGCACGCATTCATTTTTTGCGGAGGTACGTTCACCGTCATAGTCCGAGGGAATAATTTAATACTTGATCGATGTAAAAGGGGCGTGCTCAGAATTTCAACGGCGGATTCGATGCATGAATGTTTTATTTCAGGTGACCATATTATCCTAGGGTTCCATTTCATATAAACTTCGATGAGATACGTTCGTAATTCGTCGTTTTGCATATATACCGGCGCACGCTATCATACTTTGGGGGTAGATTGCTCGTCGTACTGCTACCTGTGTACCTGGTACATATGTTCATACCACAATGAGCAACAAACAAAACGTTTTTGTTTTGCAGATGCCCTTGATAGGTACATGAGATACTCTTCATACTTCGCCGGTATAGTGACATACTTGACAGGCAAAAAAATCGGACACTTTATTATCAGAGGGCTGATATGACGGAAATCATACACTTTGTTGTTATTCAAGGGCTGATATGACGCAATTTCCGATATCGGAAGTCCAACGTTTCGTCCTCTAGCTGTTACAGTTTGTTTCGTTTTGCATGTCCAGGCCATACCTACAGTTCAGTCGGGTTTGGAGCGAGTAAACAATGGGCATTTCCGCTGCCAGCACTCTCGCACAAAAGTTACTTCCTGAAATGGGGGAAGTTGATGGGACTGGACCCTGGTTGCTCCAACAAGTACATTTACTAAACACGCAAACCGTGCCCTTATTCTCCGTAACCAAACTCACCCTCCCGTTGGGGGTCGGATGCGCTTTGTCGGAGGAAGAAAAATATTTTCACCATTCGGTCTCACAACCTACGTTGATTTCGGGTCGACAAATCAAAGACATTGGGTAGGAGAATATCATATTTATAGATTATGAATGATAATAGACTCTATGGTGTATTATTATACTGTCGAACGCGTCACTTGCCAGCGCGCGTGGCTATGCCACTTGTCGTTTAGGAGAGCAGTAGATGATGTACACCACCACCAAATACCAAATACATACCAGGTGGGTCAATACCGTTTTGTCAGAGACCTCACCGGATAATCCACACACAAGAGCCCAAGCCGCACCAGTATTGTCACCGGCTTCACCCCTCACATGTATACGGGCAGTATCTATACCATCAAAGCCCGAGTCGTATCATTTTCATCATCGACTGCTCCCATCGGGAGCAGCATCCTCGCCGAGGCATACAAGTATATATCAGATCATAATGCCTCGCCACACAATATAAAACCCCAATCTCCGTAGACCTGTATGAAACCCCCACATATCCGGACACCAGTATCGAGCAACCGCATACCACAAGCAGGAATACACATTGTCGAAGCCCTTGGATCGTTGAGGCGGATCCCGCCCGTCGTGCGCAATGTCCATCTTTTCTCTGTCCGTGCCGTTTCGCGGCGACGCGCGCGCTTCAGCGTGCCTGTGGAACACTGTACCATGAGATGCTATCGTGGGACGTACGTGAATCTTCGATACACCTTCAACCTTGACAGCTCCCTCGATCAGTACACATTTTTAGCACCGACAGCATAGAAGTATCGACATTAGACACTGGACCAGGGCCAGGCCTCAAAAATGGGCTATTGTATCTACAGTAGGATGGGTCGCAATTGTTTCCAATGTTGAGGTCTTGATTGTGTCTTGCGTTTTTTACGGGTGCTGTTGGCGGACATCACGGCTATCAGTACTGCTGCCGGGGAAAAGTTTCCGATCGATTTACGGTAAACACCCAGGTGACGCCGCCTATTGTATGTAAACTGTGACAGAAGAGGGGAACCCAGAGAAGTTGACGGCAACTTGGAAAAACAAACGGAAGCTCAAACACTCTACGGTGGGTTTTCCACCTCCGTTGCCGCGAGGTACGGCAGTTGTGGTGGCACCCAATGTTGTCTGAGGCTCCACACGTAAAGAGATCCGTACCCCACCCACTCACCGACGTGGAGAAATGTTGTAAGATAAGCCCGATACACACTCGAATGGGGTTTGCAATCAATATGTTGCCATACACATCGCACGCATACACGTTGGATAGCCCCTCAGTTGCGGAGCCCCCGTAGCTAGGAAACCTTGATTTTGGCTTCGGTGAGCAGACACGATGGACACATGTCGATGTACCACAACCGGCAGTGAATTTCGCGTTGTAGAGAAGACGGCGGGGGGGGGGGGGACTTGTCCGCTGTGGAGAACTCTCACGGCAGCATGGCTCGGTTGCTCGACCTCACGGGGGCGAAAAGGTGAAACGGGTGGACTCGGAGATGGGTCAGATACTTAGAAGGAGGTCGATGCGATGTCGAAGCTGTCCGCAATCGCCACTCCTCATGAGCTATATGAAATACTATAGATGGACCCAGACAACTTGCTGTAATTCATGGAGATAACGCGACATTTTGTTTCACGATATGGGGGGGGAAGGGTGGCACGTTCCGACCGAATTATTTGGGCGTCTCCCCCCGCTCCTGCTTGAAAACGACTTTGCGCTCAACAACTCTAGCTTCCGGGTGACGGCATGTTTGGGTGACAGGACACGAAACCGACGATAACTGACACCAGTACCTGCTCCTAAACACATCTCCCCAGGTTCTTGGAGCCCACCATCAATCGCGGTGCACAGCAACATAGCAGCAGCAGCAGCAGTAGTGCAGCAGCAGCAGCACAAACAAAATGCTGAGTGCTTGGTAAAGTACGAAGTGCAAGATAACGCTCTGGCGCACTATTGATGTGCTAAATAAAGCACATCGATATGTAGGAAGACGGAAAGCCGCACACGGGGTGTGGCTCCAACCTATATGGGCTATGCCCTTGCTTCAACTTCCATTGCCCGGTATAAATCATGTACGACCCCTACTACGAAAAGAAGCCCGCGGGAAGCAGGCCCTCCACGCGAGGAGAAGACCGTCATCCCATTCTGACTGCAGTTGCAAAATTGACGAAACCTGTGTAGCGTCCGAAACAGCGGACGAAACACACTCATCGCACGTGACTACGTCTATTTCACGACGACGAGTGTCAGTTTTACATGAAGAATCAGCCCACAACGTTAACTTAGCCTTGGCCATGCATTTGGTTGAGCAGCGGCATTTGTCAACCCTACGTAGGGTTGCGGAGCTTGCAGGCGGGATATTCGTATAGGGGTCACCTCGCCCTGAGCGTTGTCAAGCCTACTGCCTGGTGGAGCAGGCCCCAGGCGAATCAGCCCTGCGTGCGTGACTGTTGGTATGACCTGAATGAGCCCTCGATTGTCACATTTTATCTCTTCGAGCAGACTTACAGTACGAAGTACTGCTGGATAACGCTGCTCGTCACTCGACTCACCACTACTCTGTACCTCGTGAACGGCATATACAAAGTACAAGGAATAGTGCGGGTTGTGGTATTGCTGCACGCAGTCAATCGGATGTTTAACCTGTGGTACAGAACCCACAAGGTGATATCTTGGACGCAGCTAGATTGGTTGCCCAGGGACTATTGCCTATACGCAATGAACGGTGATGTTTGTTTTCTTCTGGATAAAGTGGACACCGCCAGGGAGGCGCCTGTTGTTGTTGGTGTTGTTGTTGTTGTTGTGACTTCCCAAAGCACCGTTTTCTCGAACGAACAACCCTCAGCTGACTCGTCACTGATTCGTCTTTAGAGAGAGACATGGCTTATGTGGTAACCAGGACGAACGGGCAACAAAAACTGCTACAATCACAAACGAAGCGAGGCAAGTGCTGGAAGCTATGTTGACGCTGGTGTACTGCATGCGAACGACCACGCATAAAAGATAAACCAAATGAATTACATTAGAAAACAAAATAAAACGATATACCAAGATGACAACAACAAACATGAATCTACCAACAAACATTCACCCCTGTGACACATATACAAGTACTCTATATCGGCGTTTTTGGTTTGTGACCACATAGCTTACATCTCTAGACGATGAACAATCGGCATGGACACTGGATGTGCTGCGTGTCGACGGAGACAAGTATTTAATGTGGAGAACAAACGCAAAGAGCACTGGAATTCAATATACGAAATCGGTTTTACAGTACCTCCACGGCACACGATAATGAAAAACAAAACGGCAGGCAGAATACAATACGACACAAATACCAATGTATGTATCAGAGATGTACATTGTATGCTCCACAGTTGTAGCGCATGAAAACCCATATACAATACAATACAATACAATACAATACAATACAATACAATACAATACAATACAATACAATACAATACAATACAAAACAATACAATACAATACAATACACTACACTACAATTAGGTAGGTTGTTCGTGGTATGGAGGGGTATAATTAATTCATTTAGCGAATGAGGGAGAAGAATACTGTAGTATTCTTGTACGCTTTCAACGATCATTTAAAGTAAGTATTGGATTAGTTGAGGCCTCCTGCCCCAGCCGGTGGTCCTACCCATACTTCCTTGGGCTCTTGAACTATCCGTTGACCATTTGGCTGGGGTTAGATAACTATTTCCTGTCCAGTGTATCCCCCAAACTTACAGTACAACACATCTACCGCGGAGTGTACGCGGAAAAGCCTTCATGAAAGGCCGGGCAGTGGTAAATCGATGACTGCCGCGAAGTCAATGTCCCGCCGCCGTCTGGAAGCATCGGTCGTGTTTTAGATATATAGGACACCACCGTCAAGACCTACTCGTGGTCGCCCTTGTACACTTCCATGACACTTCGTCCGTCTTCAAGCTCCTGATCCTCATGATATCGGCTACAGCCGTACCCGCTACAGATCTA